>WNWK01003840.1:110000-154723 GCA_009830355.1 Cherax destructor
TTCCCCACCCCTCCCCCACCACCCCTCCCCTCCCCACTAACTCATCTCTCACTGGAGGCATTCCAGCTACTGGAGGAACAGGTTTCATAGAGTAACTAACTTATTTACCAGCTGTCTGTGAGGTGCTGGTGGTAGTGTTGTGATGGTGGTTGTGTTGTGAGGATGGTGGTAGTGTTGTGGTTGTGTTGTGAGGATGGTGGTAGTGTTGTGGTGGTGGTAGTGTTGTGGTGGTGGTTGTGTTGTGAGGATGGTGGTAGTGTTGTGGTGGTGGTAGTGTTGTGAGGATGGTGGTAGTGTTGTGGTTGTGTTGTGAGGATGGTGGTAGTGTTGTGGTGGTGTTGTGAGGATGGTGGTAGTGTTGTGGTGGTGGTTGTGTTGTGGTGGTGGTTGTGTTGTGAGGATGGTGGTAGTGTTGTGGTGGTGGTTGTGTTGTGAGGATGGTGGTAGTGTTGTGGTTGTGTTGTGAGGATGGTGGTATTGTTGTGGTGGTGTTGTGAGGATGGTGGTAGTGTTGTGGTGGTGGTTGTGTTGTGGTGGTGGTTGTGTTGTGAGGATGGTGGTAGTGTTGTGGTGGTGGTTGTGTTGTGAGGATGGTGGTAGTGTTGTGGTTGTGTTGTGAGGATGGTGGTAGTGTTGTGGTGGTGTTGTGAGGATGGTGGTAGTGTTGTGGTGGTGGTAGTGTTGTGGTGGTGGTTGTGTTGTGAGGATGGTGGTAGTGTTGTGGTTGTGTTGTGAGGATGGTGGTAGTGTTGTGGTGGTGGTAGTGTTGTGGTGGTGGTTGTGTTGTGAGGATGGTGGTAGTGTTGTGGTTGTGTTGTGAGGATGGTGGTAGTGTTGTGGTGGTGTTGTGAGGATGGTGGTAGTGTTGTGGTGGTGGTTGTGTTGTGGTGGTGGTTGTGTTGTGAGGATGGTGGTAGTGTTGTGGTGGTGGTTGTGTTGTGAGGATGGTGGTAGTGTTGTGGTTGTGTTGTGAGGATGGTGGTAGTGTTGTGGTGGTGTTGTGAGGATGGTGGTAGTGTTGTGGTGGTGGTAGTGTTGTGAGGATGGTGGTAGTGTTGTGGTGGTGGTTGTGTTGTGAGGATGGTGGTAGTGTTGTGGTTGTGTTGTGAGGATGGTGGTAGTGTTGTGATGGTGGTTGTGTTGTGAGGATGGTGGTAGTGTTGTGGTTGTGTTGTGAGGATGGTGGTAGTGTTGTGGTGGTGTTGTGTTGTGAGGATGGTGGTAGTGTTGTGATGGTGGTTGTGTTGTGAGGATGGTGGTAGTGTTGTGATGGTGGTTGTGTTGTGAGGATGGTGGTAGTGTTGTGGTGGTGGTTGTGTTGTGAGGATGGTGGTAGTGTTGTGGTTGTGTTGTGAGGATGGTGGTAGTGTTGTGGTGGTGTTGTGAGGATGGTGGTAGTGTTGTGGTGGTGTGTAGTGTTGTGATGTGTATGTTTGGTGGTAGTGTTGTGGTGGTGGTTGTGTTGTGAGTGATGGTGGTATGTGTGGTGGTTGTGTTGTGAGGATGGTGGTAGTGTTGTGGTGGTGGTAGTGTTGTGGTGGATGGTGTGTGTTGTAGGATGGTGGTAGTGTTGTGTGGTGGTTGTGTGGTGAGGATGGTGTGTAGTGTTGTGGTGGTAGTTGTGAGGATGGTGTAGTGTTGTGGTGGTGGTATGTGTTGTGGTGTGTGGTTGTGTTGTGGTGGTGGTAGTGTTGTGTGGTGGTTGTGTTGTGGGATGGTGGTAGTGTTGTGGTGGTTATGTGTTGTGGTGTTGTGGTTGTGTTGTGAGGTTGGTGGTAGTCTTGTGGTGGTGTTTGTGGTGGTGGTAGTGTTGTGGTGGTGGTGTGTTGTGTGGTGGTTTGTTGTTGTTGTGTGGTGGTAGTGTTTGTTTTTGGTGGTGGTAGTGTGTGTGGTGGTTGTGTTGTGAGTGGTGGTAGTGTTGTGGTGGTGTTGTGTGGTGGTAGTGTTGTGGTGGTGGTAGTGTTGTGGTGGTGGTTGTGTTGTGAGGTGGTGGTAGTGTTGTGTGGTGGTGTGTTTTGTGGTAGTTTGTGTGGTGTAGTGTTGTGTGGTGGTGTGTTGTGGTGGTGGTAGTGTTGGTGGTGGTAGTGTTGTGGTGGTGGTAGTGTTGTGTGGTGGTTGTGTTGTGATGGTGGTAGTTGTTGTGGTGTGTTGTGGGTGGTGGTAGTGTTGTGGTGGTGGTGTGTTGTGTGGTGGTTGTGTTGTGATGGTGGTGTGTTGTGGTGGTGGTAGTGTTGTGTGGTGGTTGTGTTTGTGGTGTATTTGTGTGTATAGTGGTAGTTTGTGTGTTTGTTGTGAGGATGTGTATTTTGGTTGTAGTTGTTGTTAGTGTTGTGGTGGTGTGGTGTGGTTGTGGTGGAGGTAGTTTTGTGGTGTTGTGTTGGGTGAGTGTTGTGTGGTGGTTGTGTTGTGTGGTGGTTGTTTGTGGTGGGTTGGTGGTTGTGTTGAGGATGGTGGTAGTGTTTGTGTGAGGTGGTGTTGTGTATGTAGTGTGTGTGGTGGTAGTGTTGTGTGGTGGTAGGTTGTGTGGTGTAGTGTGGTGGAGTTTGTGGTGGTGTTGTTTGTGGGATGTGGTAGTTGTGTGGTGGTAGTTTGTGGTGGTAGTTGTGGGTGTAGTGTTGGGTGTGGTGTGTTGTGGAGGTGGTAGTGTTGTGGTTGTGTTGGGAGTGGTAGTGTTGTGATGGTAGTGTTGTGATGGTGTGTGGTGATGGTGGTGTGTGTGGTGGTAGTGTTGTGGTGGTAGTAGTGTTGTGGTGGTGGTAGTGTTGTGATGGTGGTAGGCTGGTAGGCAACAAGTATCCAGGTACCTACTACCCTTCTACCACAGGTGTGTCAAGAACAGCGTTCACTATTCTTCAGTCTGCTATGATCGCCGCTGCTCCTCCTTCTTCTTCTTCTTCTTCTTCTTCTTCTCCTTCTTCTTCTTCTTCTTCTTCTTCTTCTTCACTTCTTCTTCTTCTTCTTCTTCTTCTTCTTCTCTTCTTCTTCTTCTTCTTCTTCTTCTTCTTCTTCTTCTTTCCTTCTTCTTCTTCTTCTTCTTCTTCTTCTTCTTCTTCTTCTTCTCTTCTTCTTCTTCTTCTTCTTCTTCTTCTTCTTCTTCTTTCTTTTCTTCTTCTTCTTCTTCTTCTTCTTCTTCTTCTTCTTCTTCTTCTTCTTCTTCTTCTTCTTCTTCTTCTTCTTCTTCTTCTTCTTCTTCTTCTTCTTCTTCTTCTTCTTCTTCTTCTTCTTCTTCTTCTTCTTCTTCTTCTTCTTCTTCTCCTCCTTCTCCTTCTTCTCCTCCTTCTTCTTCTTCTTCTTCTTCTTCTTCTTCTTCTTCTATGATCGCCGCTGCTCCTCCTTCTTCTTCTTCTTCTTCTTCTTCTTCTTCTTCTTCTCCTTCTTCTTCTTCTTCTTCTTCTTCTTCTTCTTCTACTTCTTCTTCTTCTTCTTCTTCTTCTTCTCCTTCTTCTTCTTCTTCTTCTTCTTCTTCTTCTTCTTCTTCTTCTTCTTCTTCTTCTTCTTCTTCTTCTTCTTCTTCTTCTTCTCCTTCTTCTTCTTCTTCTTCTTCTTCTTCTTTTCTTCTTCTTCTTCTTCTTCTTCTTCTTCTTCTTCTTCTTCTTCTTCTTCTTCTTCTTCTTCTTCTTCTTCTTCTTTTCTTCTTCTTCTTCTTCTTCTTCTTCTTCTTCTTCTTCTTCTTCTTCTTCTTCTTCTTCTTTTTCCCTCCTTCTCCTTCTTCTCCTCCTTCTTCTTCTTCTTCTTCTTCTTCTTCTTCTTCTTCTTCTTCTTCTTCTTGTGGCGAGAAATAAGGTGACAAGTGAATCATGAAGGGCAGGTACTGGATAGATACTGGGCAGGCACAGGGGCAGGTACCATGGCAGATACTGAGGTAGGTACTGGGGCAGGTATTGGGGGAGTTTACTGAGGGAGGAAATAGGGGACGTACTGGTGTGACGTAGGTACTGATAAACCGGTTGGTACCTTGTGTAACCTGTCAGGAAGGTCACTGGAGCTGACTTTAACAAGATACTGACTTGACCTCTCTTAACCCCCAACCAGGGTGTGTATCCTCAGCCAGGGTGTGTATGCTCAGCCAGGGTGTGTACCCACATCCAGGGTGTGTACCCTCAGCCAGGGTGTGTATCCTCAGCCATGGTGTGTACCCTTAGCCAGGGTGTGTACCCTCAGCCAGTGTGTACCCACAGCCAGGGTGTGTACCCTCAGCCAGTGTGTTCCCACAGCCAGGGTGTGTACCCTCAGCCAGTGTGTTCCCACAGCCAGGGTGTGTATCCTCAGCCAGGGTGTGTACCCTCAGCCAGTGTGTACCCACAGCCAGGGTGTGTACCCTCAGCCAGTGTGTTCCCACAGCCAGGGTGTGTATCCTCAGCCAGGGTGTGTACCCTCAGCCAGTGTGTACCCTCGTCATGTACCATGACTCGTTGTGTCCTTCCTGTCAGGTATTCTTTAGTTCATTACAATGCCTTTCCTGTTATTCCTGTCTGCTCCTCCAGTTTTTGCATTAATCTCTTATTTGAAACTGTGTCAAAAGCCTTCCTACCGTCCAAGAAAATGCATTCTACCCATCCCTCTCTCTCGTTTTGCTTCTGCGACATTATCGTAAGACTCCAGTAGGTTTGTGACACAGGATTTTCCTTCCCTAAAATCGTGTTGGTTATCGTTTATAAGCTCATTCCTTTCTAGGTGCTCCATCACTACTCTCTTGATAATTTTCTCCATGACTTTGCATACTATGTATGTCAGTGACACTGCTCTGTAGTTTAATGCTGCGTGTCTGTCTCCTTTCTTAAATATTGAGACTACATTTACTGTCTTCCACACCTCAGGTAGTCGCCCTGTTTCGATAGATGTTTTGAAGAGTGTTGTTAGTGGCACACACAGCGCCTCCGCTCCCTCTCTCAGGACCTACTGAGAGATGTCCGGTACCACCACCTTTGAGGTATCTAGTTCACTTAACAGCCTCTTTACGTCCTCGGTTGTGTGTATCGTGTCCAGCACTTGTTAGTTTACCCTCACCATTCTGGCTTTCTGGAGTACTTTCTGGCTCCACTGAAAATACTTCCTTAAATCTTGTGTTGAACTCTTCACATACTTCTCTGTCGTTTCTTGTGATCTTCCTTCCTTCCTCAGCCTGATTACCTGGTCCTTGACTATTGTTTTCCTCCTGATGTGGCTGTACAATAGCTTCAGGTCAGACTTGGTTTTCGATGCTATATCATTCTCGTATTGCTGCTGGGCCTCCCTCCTTATCCATGCATATTCATTTCTGGCTCTTCAACTAATCTCCTTATTTTCCTGAGTCCTTTGTCTTCTATAGTTTCCCCATTCTCTAGTGCACTTAGTTTTGGCCTCTCTACACCTTTGGGTGAACCAAGGGCTGGTTCTGGTCTTCCCATTGTTTCTCTTGCCCTTGGGTACGAACCTCTCCTCTGTCTCCTTGCATTTTTTTGTCAAGTGCTGTGTATGTGTGTGTGTGTGTGTGTGTGTGTGTGTGGGTGAAGAGAGAGAGAGAGAGAGAGAGAGAGAGAGAGAGAGAGAGAGAGAGAGAGAGATTTACTAGTTAAGTCTTTCAGCTTGAGGATGGCAGTGAGGGAGAGTGAAAGTTAGAAAGAGTGCATAAGAATGTAACATGAAGTAGTGTCACACTGGTAGTGTCACACTGTTTGTGTCACACTGGTGGTGTCACACTGGTGGTGTCACACTGGTAGTGTCACACTGGTGGTGTCACACTGGTAGTGTCACACTGGTGGTGTCACAATGGTAGTGTCACACTGGTGGTGTCACACTGGTAGTGTCACACTGATGATATCACACTGGTAGTGTCACACTGGTAGTGTCACACTGGTAGTGTCACACTGTTTGTGTCACACTGGTGGTGTCACACTGGTAGTGTCACACTGGTGGTGTCACACTGGTATTGTCACACTGGTAGTGTCACTGGTGGTGTCACACTGGTGGTGTCACACTGGTGGTGTCACACTGGTAGTGTCACTGGTGGTGTCACACTGGTGGT
This sequence comes from Cherax destructor, assembly GCA_009830355.1. NCBI lineage: Eukaryota > Metazoa > Arthropoda > Malacostraca > Decapoda > Parastacidae > Cherax > Cherax destructor. The sequence continues at coordinate 116,005 of WNWK01003840.1, forward strand.
GTCACTGGTAGTGTCACACTGGTGGTGTCACACTGGTAGTGTCACACTGGTGATATCACACTGGTAGTGTCACACTGGTAGTGTCACACTGGTGGTGTCACACTTGTAGTGTCACACTGGTAGTGTCACACTGGTAGTGCCACACTGGTAGTGTCACACTGGTAGTGTCACACTGGTGGTGTCACACTGGTAGTGTCACACTGGTGGTGTCACACTGGTAGTGTCACACTGGTAGTGCCACACTGGTTGTGTAACACTGGTAATGTCACACTGGTAGTGTCACATTGATAGTGTCACACTGGTAGTGCCACACTGGTAGTGTCACACTGGTGGTGTCACACTGGTAGTGTCACACTGGTAGTGTCACACTGGTGGTGTCACACTGGTGGTGTCACACTGGTGGTGTCACACTGGTAGTGTCACACTGGTAGTGCCACACTGGTAGTGTCACACTGGTAGTGTAACACTGGTAATGTGACACTGGTAGTGTGACACTGGTAGTGCCACACTGGTAGTGTCACACTGGTGGTGTCTCACTGGTAGTGTCACACTGGTAGTGTCACACTGGTAGTGTCAAGTGTTGGGGGGGAGAGAGTATGCCAAGTGGGTCACAGCACTAGGTACACCACGCTGCTGCTGCTGCTGCTGCTGCTCCTCCTTACTGTTGTTAATACTGTTGTTGTTATCGTTGTTGTTAATGCTGTTATTGCTGTTGTTTTACTGTTGCTGATGTTATTGTTGGTAGTGTGATCATGGTAATGGTAGTGTGATCATGGTAATGGTAATGTGATCATGGTAATGGTAGTGTGATCATGGTAATGGTAGTGTGATCATGGTAATGGTAGTGTGATCATGGTAATGGTAGTGTGATCATGGTAATGGTAGTGTGATCATGGTAATGGTAGTGTGATCATGGTAATGGTAGTGTGATCATGGTAATGGTAGTGTGATCATGGTAATGGCAGTGTGATCATAATAATGGTAGTGTGATCATGGTAATGATAGTGTGATCATGGTAATGGTAGTGTGATGGTAATGGTAGTGTGATCATAGTAATGGTAGTGTGATTATGGTAATGGTAGTGTGATCATGGTAATGGTAGTGTGATCATGGTAATGGTAGTGTGATCATGGTAATGGTAGTGTGATCATAGTAATGGTAGTGTGATCATGGTAATGATAGTGTGATCGTGGTAATGGTAGTATTATCATAGTAATGGTAGTGTTATCATGATAATGGTAGTGTGATAGTGGTAATGTTAGTGTGATCATGGTAATGGTAGAGTTATGATAGTAATGGTAGTGTGATCATGGTAATGGTAGTGTGATCATGGTAATGTTAGTGTGATCATGGAAATGGTAGTGTGATCATGGTAATGGTAGTGTGATCATGGTAATGTAGTGTGATCATGGTAATGGTAGTGTTATCATAGTAATGGTAGTGTGAACATGGTAATTGTAGTGTGATCATGGTAATGGTAGTGTGATCATGGTAATGTTAGTGTGATCATGGTAATGGTAGTGTGATCATGGTAATGGTAGTGTGGTCATGGTAATTGTAGTGTGATCATGGTAATGGTAGTGTGAGCATGGTAATGGTAGTGTGAGCATGGTAATGGTAGTGTGAGCATGTTAATGGTAGTGTGAGCATGGAAATGTGAGCATGGCAGTGTGATCATAGTAATGGTAGAGTGAGCATGGTAGTGTGATCATGGTAATGGTAGTGTGAGCATGGTAGTGTGAGCATGGTAATGGTAGTGTGATAATGGTAATGGTAGTGTGAGCATGGTAATTGTAGTGTGAGCATGGTAGTGTGAGACCATGTCTAGAGAGACATAAACAGCATCAGTGACCTCGATCTATCTACCTCCCACAAGATAGACAATATGCCATCAATCACTGACTGACTCACATCAATTTCCAGCCACAAAACCTGCTACTTAAGTCATTGTTCCAGCCTCAACACCTGCTACTTAAGTCATTGTTCCAGCCACACCACCTGCTACTTAAGTCATTGTTCCAGCCACAACACCTGCTACTTAAGTCATTGTTCCAGTCACAACACCTGGTACTTAAGTCATTGTTCCAGCCTCAACACCTGCTACTTAAGTCATTGTTCCAGCCACAACACCTGCTACTTAAGTCATTGTTCCAGCCACAACACCTGCTACTTAAGTCATTGTTCCAGCCATAACACCTGCTACTTAAGCCATTGTTCCAGCCACAACACCTGCTACTTAAGTCATTGTTCCAGTCACAACACCTGCTACTTAAGTCATTGTTCCAGTCACAACACCTGCTACTTAAGTCATTGTTCCAGTCTCAACACCTGCTACTTAAGTCATTGTTCCAGCCACAACACCTGCTACTTAAGTCATTGTTCCAGCCACAACACCTGCTACTTAAATCATTGTTCCAGCCACAATACCTGCTACTTAAGTCATTGTTCCAGCCAGAATACCTGCTACTTAAGTCATTGTTCCAGCCTCAACACCTGCTACTTAAGTCATTGTTCCAGCCACAACACCTGCTAGTTAAGTCATTGTTCCAGCCACAACACCTGCTAGTTAAGTCATTGTTCCAGCCACAACACGTGACACCGTGTGTATGTGGAGTGACACCGTGTAGAGTGACACCATGTAGATTGACACCGTGTGGAGTGACACCATGTAGAGTGACACCGTGTGGAGTGACACTGTGGAGTGCCACTGTGTGGAGTGACACCGTGCGGAGTGACACCGTGTTTAGTGGCACTGTATGGAATGACACCGTGTGGAGTGGCACTGTATGGAGTGGCACTGTGTGGAATGACACCGTGTGGAGTGACACCGAGTGGAGGTACAAACTGTGTGGAGTGACACCCTGTGTGGAGTGACACCGTGTGGAGTGACACACCGTGTGGAGTGACACCGTGTGGAGTGACACACCGTGTGGAGTAACACTGGAGTAACACCGTGTGGAGTGACACACTGGAGTAACACCGTGTGGAGTGACACACTGGAGTAACACCGTGTGGAGTGACACACTGTGTGGAGTTCAATTGAACTTTGCTATTGTTCAACTTGTTCCGGTTTTCTTATGCTGAAGAAATGTGTTATGACATCCATGTTTGTTACTGTGTACTGTGCTGTGTTTGTTACTGTGTACTGTGCTGTGTCTGTTACTGTGTACTGTGCTGTGTCTGTTACTGTGTACTGTGCTGTGTCTGTGTTACTGTGTACTGTGCTGTGTCTGTGTTACTGTGTACTGTGCTGTGTCTGTTACTGTGTACTGTACTGTGTCTGTGTTACTGTGTACTGTGCTGTGTTTGTTACTGTGTACTGTGCTGTGTCTGTTACTGTGTACTGTACTGTGTCTTTGTTACTGTGTACTGTGCTGTGTGTTTGTTACTGTGTACTGTGTTGTGTCTGTTACTGTGTACTGTGCTGTGTCTTTGTAGTGTGTTTGTTACTGTGTACTGTGCTGTGTTTGTGTGTGTGTGTGTGTGTCAGATCAGTGTAGTTTCTGCGTTTGTGTAGAGTGGAGTGTTGAGTATGTGTGGAGTGGAGTGTTGAGTATGTGTGGAGTATGTGTAGAGTGGAGTGTTGAGTATGTGTAGAGTGGAGTGTTGAGTATGTGTGGAGTATGTGTAGAGTGGAGTGTTGAGTATGTGTAGAGTGGAGTGTTGAGTATGTGTGGAGTATGTGTAGAGTGGAGTGTTGAGTATGTGTAGAGTGGAGTGTTGAGTATGTGTAGAGTGGAGTGTTGAGTATGTGTGGAGTGGAGTGTTGAGTATGTGTGGAGTGGAGTGTTGAGTATGTGTAGAGTGGAGTGTTGAGTATGTGTGGAGTGGAGTGTTGAGTATGTGTGGAGTATGTGTAGAGTGGAGTGTTGAGTATGTGTAGAGTGGAGTGTTGAGTATGTGTGGAGTATGTGTAGAGTGGAGTGTTGAGTATGTGTAGAGTGGAGTGTTGAGTATGTGTGGAGTATGTGTAGAGTGGAGTGTTGAGTATGTGTAGAGTGGAGTGTTGAGTATGTGTGGAGTGGAGTGTTGAGTATGTGTGGAGTGGAGTGTTGAGTATGTGTAGAGTGGAGTGTTGAGTATGTGTGGAGTGGAGTGTTGAGTATGTGTAGAGTGGAGTGTTGAGTATGTGTGGAGTGGAGTGTTGAGTATGTGTGGAGTGGAGTGTTGAGTATGTGTGGAGTGGAGTGTTGAGTATGTGTAGAGTGGAGTGTTGAGTATGTGTGGAGTGGAGTGTTGAGTATGTGTAGAGTGGAGTGTTGAGTATGTGTGGAGTGGAGTGTTGAGTATGTGTGGAGTGGAGTGTTGAGTATGTGTGGAGTGGAGTGTTGAGTATGTGTGGAGTGGAGTGTTGAGTATGTGTGGAGTGGAGTGTTGAGTATGTGTAGAGTGGAGTGTTGAGTATGTGTGGAGTGGAGAGTATGTGTGGAGTGGAGTGTTGAGTATGTGTGGAGTGGAGTGTTGAGTATGTGTAGAGTGGAGTGTTGAGTATGTGTGGAGTGGAGTGTTGAGTATGTGTGGAGTGGAGTGTTGAGTATGTGTGGAGTGGAGTGTTGAGTATGTGTGGAGTGGAGTGGAGAGTATGTGTGGAGTGGAGTGTTGAGTATGTGTGGAGTGGAGAGTTGAGTATGTGTGGAGTGGAGTGTTGAGTATGTGTGGAGTGGAGTGTTTAGTATGTGTGGAGTGGAGTGTTGAGTATTTGTGGAGTGGAGTGTTGAGTATGTGTGGAGTGGAGTGTTGAGTATGTGTGGAGTGGAGTGTTGAGTATGTGTGGAGTGGAGTGTTTAGTATGTGTGGAGTGGAGTGTTGAGTATGTGTGGAGTGGAGTGTTGAGTATGTGTGGAGTGGAGTGTTGAGTATGTGTGGAGTGGAGTGTTTAGTATGTGTAGAGTGGAGTGTTGAGTATGTGTGGAGTGGAGTGTTGAGTATGTGTGGAGTGGAGTGTTGAGTATGTGTAGAGTGGAGTGTTGAGTATGTGTGGAGTGGAGTGTTGAGTATGTGTGGAGTGGAGTGTTTAGTATGTGTAGAGTGGAGTGTTGAGTATGTGTGGAGTGGAGTGTTGAGTATGTGTGGAGTGGAGTGTTGAGTATGTGTAGAGTGGAGTGTTGAGTATGTGTGGAGTGGAGTGTTGAGTATGTGTGGAGTGGAGTGTTGAGTATGTGTGGAGTGGAGAGTACACAACACAAGTGACAATTTATGCGTAACTGTGTTTCTGACTGCGCACTACATTGTCCATAGTGAGTGTTGGACCCCACCACCCCCTACCACCACCCCAACCACCACTATAACCCTCTACCACCACCCCACTCCAACACCACCCCTACCACCACCACTGCTGCATCCATAGTGAATGTAAGAGACCCTATCACCACTACCACCGTTACTACTACCACCACCACCACTACCACCTCCACCACCACCACTGCCACCACCACTACCACCACTACCACTACCACCCCCACTACCACCACCACTACCACCATCTTACAACACTGGCTGCTACCTGGAGTCTACCTGGAGGGCATTCCGGGGATCGACGTCCCCGCGGCCCGGTCTATGACCAGGCCTTCCGTGGATCAGGGCCTGATCAACGAGGCTGTTACTGCTGGCTGCACGTAGTCCAACGTACGAACCACAGCCCGGCTGATCTGGCACTGACTTTAGGTATCTGTCCAGCTCCCTCTTGAACGCAACCAGAGGCCTACTGGTAATGCCCCTTATGGTTGGTGGGAGGCTATTGAACAGTCTTGGGCCCCGGACACTTATTGTGTTTTCTCTTAGTGTACCAGTGGCGCCCCTACTGCTGCCAACACTAGCATCATCTTACAACAGTGGCTGCTGGCAACACTGGCATTATCTTACAAGACTGGCTGCTGCCAACACTGGCATCTTACAACACTGGTGGTCAGCTGAATAAGCCTGGTTGCGTTCCGGCACTCGCCTCTGACCTTGGCATCGGCCTAGGGAAAGTTCCTGCTTGTTCCCACCACCACTACTATTGTTGTTGTCGGTGTTCCTGTTGTGTCTGTGATGATACAGTCTTCATTCATGATGGTGTATGATACAGTCTTCATTCATGATGGTGTATGATACAGTCTTCATTCATGATGGTGTATGATACAGTCTTCATTCATGATGGTGGATGATAGTCTTCATTCATGATGGTGTATGATACAGTCTTCATTCATGATGGTGGATGATACAGTCTTCATTCATGATTGTGGATGATACAGTCTTCATTCATGATGGTGTATGATACAGTCTTCATTCATGTTGATGTATGATACAGTCTTCATTCATGTTGGTGTATGATACAGTCTTCATTCATGATGGTGGATAATAGTCTTTATTCATGATGGTGTATCATACAGTCTTCATTCATGCTGGTGTATGATACAGTCTTCATTCATGATGGTGGATATAGTCTGATTATGATGGTGTATCATACAGTCTTCATTCATGATGGTGTATGATACAGTCTTCATTCATGATGGTGGATGATACAGTCTGCATTCATGATGGTGATGATACAGTCTTCATTCATGATGGTGTATGATACAGTCTTCATTCTGATGGTGTATGATACAGTTTCTTCATGATGGTGTATGATACAGTCTTCATTCTGATGGTGTATGATACAGTCTTCATGATGGTGTATGATACAGTCTTCATCATGATGGTGTATGATACAGTCTTCATTCATGAATTCAATGGTGTATGATACAGTCTTCATTCATGATGGTGTATGATACAGTCTTCATTCATGATGGTGTATGATACAGTCTTCATTCATGATGGTGTATGATACAGTCTTCATTCATGATGGTGTATGATACAGTTTTCATTCATGATGGTGTATGATACAGTCTTCATTCATGATGGTGTATGATACAGTTTCATTCATGTGGTGTATGATACAGTCTTCATTCATGATGGTGTATGATACAGTCTTCATGCGTGATGGTGTTTCTGGTTATGATACAGTCTTCATTCATGATGGTGTATGATACAGTTTTCATTCATGATGGTGTATGATACAGTCTTCATTCATGATGGTGTATGATACAGTCTTCATTCATGATGGTGTATGATAGTCTTCATTCATGATGGTGTATGATACAGTCTTCATTCATGATGGTGTATGATACAGTCTTCATTCATGATGGTGTATGATACAGTCTTCATTCATGATGGTGTATGATACAGTCTTCATTAATGATGGTGTATGATACAGTCTTCATTCATGATGGTGTATGATACAGTCTTCATTCATGATGGTGGATGATACAGTCTTCTTTCATGATGGTGTATGATACAGTCTTCATTCATGATGGTGTATGATACAGTCTTCATTCATGATGGTGTATGATAGTCTTCATTCATGATGGTGTATGATACAGTCTTCATTCATGATGGTGTATGATACAGTCTTCATTCATGTTGGTGTATGATACAGTCTTCATTCATGATGGTGGATGATACAGTCTTCATTCATGATGGTGTATGATACAGTCTTCATTCATGATGGTGGATGATACATTCTTAATTCATGATGGTGTATGATACAGTCTTCATTCATGATGGTGGATGATACAGTCTTCATTCATAAGAACATAAGAAAGAAGGAACACTGCAGCAGGCCTACTGGCCCATGCGAGGCAGGTCCAAGTCACCTCCCGGCTTAAACCAATGACCCACCTGGTCAGGTCAGATCACATCTACTTAAGGAGCACGGCATCAGCCCTATTAGCACAGGCTAGTCAAGTTTAACTCACACCCACCCACACCCACTCATGTATTTCTCTAACCTATTTTTAAAATTACACAACGTCTTAGCTTCTACAACTGTACTCGGGAGTTTGTTCCACTCATCCACAACTCTATTACCAAACCAGTGCTTTCCTGTATCCTTCCTGAATCTGAAATTTTCCAACTTAAAACCATTACTTCGAGTCCTGTCTTGGCTGGATATTTTTAGCACGCTGTTTATATTATTCCTGTTTTCCATTTATACACCTCAGTCATATCCTCCCTAATTCTACGCCTTTCTAGAGAGTGTAGATTCAGGGCCTCAGTCTATCCTCATAGGGAAGATTTCTGATACATGGGATCAACTTAGTCATCCTCTGTACGTTTTCCAGAGCATTTATATCCATTCTGTAATACGGTGACCAAAACTGTGCAGCATAATCTAAATGAGACCTAACCAAAGATATATAGAGTTGAAGAACAACCTGGGGACTCCTATTATTTATGCTTCTTGGTATGAAGCCAAGGATTCAGTTCGCTTTATTGCTAACACTTATGCACTGTTGTCTTGGTTTTAGATTACTGCTAACCAGATCTCCCAAATTCTTTTTGCAATCAGTAATATTAAGTTTATATGTGACATGGTTATTTTCCTGTCCAATGTTTAGAACTTCGCATTTGTCTATATTAAACTGCATCTGCCACTTCTCCGACCACTGCATCAGTCTATTCAAATCATCCTGGAGTGCTCTAATGTCCTCATTAGAACAAATTAGGAGACCTATTTCGGTGTCATCAGCAAACTTACTTATGTCGTTATTTATTCCCTCGTCAATGTCATTTATATAAATTGTGAACAACAAGGGGCCCAACACTGACCCTGAGGAACACCACTCTTGACGTGCCCCCACTCTGATTTCTCCCCATTGATGTAAATTCTGCTGCCTTTCTATTAACCACGCCTCTACCCAGGAATTTTCTTTCTCCTATTCCGTGTGCCTTAATTTTCCTCAATAGCCTCTAATGTAGAACTTTATCAGAAGCCTTACTGAAGTCCATATACACAATATTGTATTCATTACCATGATCTACTTCTTCAAATACCTTGGTGAAAAAAAGTTAGTAAATTCGTAAGGCAGGAACGCCCCTTTGTAAAACCATGCTGAGATTCATGAGTCAATTTATGCCTTTCATGATGGCTACGAATTGCCTCGGCAATTATTGATTCCATAAACTTTCCCATTGTGTAGGTTAGGCTTATTGGTCTATAGTTCGAAGCTAAGGATCTGTCATCTGCTTTGTAAATAGGTATTACATTTGCCATTTTCCACTTGTCTGGCACTATGCCAGTTTGTAGTGATATGTTGAAAAGACTAGCCAAAGGTTAGCTAAGTTCCTCTTTACATTCCTTTAAAACCCTTCTAAACAGTTCATCAGGGCCTTGGGATTTGTTCGGTTTTAATTTCTTTATTTGTCTGAGGACCATGTCACTAGTTACCCTAGTCGTGCATACTTTATTATCGTCCTGTTCTACATATTTTATTATTTCTGGAATTTCACAAGTATCTTCCTGCGTAAAAACTGAGAGGAAATAAGAGTTAACAATTTCACACATGTCCTTTCACTGTCAGTGATCTGACCTGAGTTACTTTTGAGTGGGCCTGTCTTGTCCCTAATCTTACTTCTATATACCTGAAAGAAACCTTTTCGGTTAGTCTTCGAATCCCTTGCGACTTTAGCCTCATAATCTTTTTAGCTTTTCTTGTTCCCTTTTTTATTTCTCTTTAACTGATTATATTGATTTCTTAACTGCCTATTCCCTGTTTTGATACGCCTATATATGCCTCTATTTTGACCAGTGAGATGTTTTAATCTATTGTTTATCCATTTGGGATAATTTTTTGGTTGATCTAATTTCCCTACTTGGAACATAAGTTGTGTGGGCAGCTAGAACTATGCTCTGAAAAACGTCATATTGGCAACCAACCTGACTCATTGTTGCACTCTCTCAACTGCAAGACGCAATCATTTAATATTCTCTATATATTTTATCATATAATTTTATATTGGAGATGTTTTCATTAATAGCTAAAATGAAAATATCTTGTTTTGTATTATTATTTGACGTAGCTTGTGTATATAGGTAGGATGTGCTTAGTTATACTCAGTGATGGAATTAAGACTGGCCGTCTGCTCTTGTTAACATTCTGTCTGCTCTTGTTAACACTTTGTCTGCTCTTGTTAACACTTTGTCTGCTCTTGTTAACACTTTGTCTGCTCTTGTTAACATTCTGTCTGCTCTTGTTAACACTTTGTCTGCTCTTGTTACTTTGTCTGCTCTTGTTAACACTTTGTCTGCTCTTGTTAACACTTTGTCTGCTCTTGTTAACACTTTGTCTGCTCTTGTTAACACTTTGTCTGCTCTTGTTAACATTCTGTCTGCTCTTGTTAACACTTTGTCTGCTCTTGTTACTTTGTCTGCTCTTGTTAACACTTTGTCTGCTCTTGTTAACACTTTGTCTGCTCTTGTTAACACTTTGTCTGCTCTTGTTAACACTTTGTCTGCTCTTGTTAACACTTTGTCTGCTCTTGTTAACACTTTGTCTGCTCTTGTTAACACTTTGTCTGCTCTTGTTAACATTCTGTCTGCTCTTGTTAACACTTTGTCTGCTCTTGTTACTTTGTCTGCTCTTGTTAACACTTTGTCTGCTCTTGTTAACACTTTGTCTGCTTTTGTTGACACTGTCTGCTTGTTTCAATCACTGGGGTAGCTGTGAGTCACGTAATCAAACCCGATGTTGGGTCTGCTGGGTTTGCCTCACTGAGTTACCTCCTGACCTCTCTTAGGAGACGCATCAAGCTGTCTCTCTGGTGGTGGATTCCCTCTCTTAAGGGTCCCTTCGAGTTGTCTCTTACTCTGGTGGTTAATTTGTTGGTTCAGCTAACTTAATCTGCTTTGTCAGCCCTTATGAGTTACTTTGTGGTTGATATAGTACGTCTCCGTGAGTGAGACGGAACGTACTGTTCGTCACTCCGTGACACGTGACAAGCACTTATTTGTGAGTACTTGGTCGTACAAATCTATGTCTGGAAATATGAACACATCACTAGATCTGACTTTATAGACTTATTCTCACTTATTTGTATATATGTTATTGCATTGTTCATATTCTTGAGTCTTTTCATAGCACGTGCCAGTCGGTACTTGAGAACCTTAATTATTGAAGGTAAACCAATTTAGCCCGCCCAGGTAATTTCTCAGTCCCATGAAATCGGCCAAGCGGAAGTCTGGGATAGAGACTTGATTGCAATTATTTGGGTAATTCCATGTTACATTGAAACTAAGTGATTTGTGATCGCTTTCCCCAAGCTCATCATTAACCTTAAGATTATTAATTAGTGATTCCTTGTTGACAAGAACCAAGTCAAGCAGATTGTTTCCTCTAGTTGGTTCTGTCACAAACTGTTTTACAAAGCAATCCTGAATCGTATCAAGAAAGTCACTAGAATCAAGATTTCCTGTCATATTGTTCCAATCAATTTGTCTAAAGTTAAAATCTCCCATTAACACGACATTTTCATATCTAGACGTTTTATGAATTTCTTCCCATAGCAGCTTACTGTACTCCCTATCAAGATTTAGGGGCCTATAAATCACACCCAAAATTAATTTGTCACGACCCTCGAGAAACTGTAGCCAAACACATTCTGTGTCTGATGTTTCTAATCTTATATCTTGTCTAACACAACAATTTAAATTATCTCTGACATACATGATACAGTGTTCATTCATGGTGTATGATACAGTCTTCATTCATGATGGTGTATGATAGTCTTCATTCATGATGGTGTATGATACAGTCTTCATTCATGATGATGATAGTCTTCATTCATGATGGTGTATGATACAGTCTTCATTCATGATGGTGTATGATACAGTCTTCATTCATGATGGTGTATGATACAGTCTTCATTCATGATGGTGTATGATACAGTCTTCATTCATGATGGTGGATGATACAGTCTTCATTCATGATGGATGATACAGTCTTCATTCATGATGGTGTATGATACAGCCTTCATTCATGATGGTGGATGATACAGTCTTCATTCATGATGGATGGTACAGTCTTCATTCATGATGGTGGATGATACAGTCTTCATTCATGATGGTGTATGATACAGTCTTCATTCATGATGGTGTATGATAGTCTTCATTCATGATGGTGTATGATACAGTCTTCATTCATGATGGTGTATGATACAGTCTTCATGATGGTGTATGATACAGTCTTCATGATGGTGTATGATACAGTCTTCATTCATGATGGTGTATGATACAGTCTTCATTCTTGATGGTGTATGATACAGTCTTCATTCATGATGGTGTATGATACAGTCTTCATTCATGATGGTGTATGATAGTCTTCATTCTTGATGGTGTATGATACAGTCTTCATTCATGATGGTGTATGATACAGTCTTCATTCATGATGGTGTATGATACAGTCTTCATTCTTGATGGTGTATGATACAGTCTTCATTCATGATGGTGTATGATACAGTCTTCATTCTTGATGGTGTATGATACAGTCTTCATTCATGATGGTGTATGATACAGTCTTCATTCATGATGGTGTATGATAGTCTTCATTCTTGATGGTGTATGATACAGTCTTCATTCATGATGGTGTATGATACAGTCTTCATTCATGATGGTGTATGATAGTCTTCATTCATGATGGTGTATGATACAGTCTTCATTCTTGATGGTGTATGATACAGTCTTCATGATGGTGTATGATACAGTCTTCATTCATGATGGTGTATGATACAGTCTTCATTCATGATGGTGTATGATACATCTCGGTGAATGCTGTTTCCTGTTTCCATGATTACCTTCAGTAGTGAAGCCTCACTGGTGAAGCTTCAGTAGTGAAGCCTCACTGGTGAAGCTTCAGTAGTGAAGCCTCACTGGTGAAGCTTCAGTAGTGAAGCCTCACTGGTGAAGCTTCAGTAGTGAAGCCTCAGTGTTGAAGCTTCAGTAGTGAAGCCTCACTGGTGAAGCTTCAGTAGTGAAGCCTCACTTGTGAAGCCTCAGTGTTGAAGCTTCAGTAGTGAAGCCTCACTTGTGAAGCCTCAGTGTTGAAGCTTCAGTAGTGAAGCCTCACTGGTGAAGCTTCAGTAGTGAAGCCTCACTGGTGAAGCTTCAGTAGTGAAGCCTCACTGGTGAAGCTTCAGTAGTGAAGCCTCACTGGTGAAGCTTCAGTAGTGAAGCCTCACTGGTGAAGCTTCAGTAGTGAAGCCTCACTGGTGAAGCTTCAGTAGTGAAGCCTCACTGGTTAAGCTTCAGTAGTGAAGCCTCACTGGTGAAGCTTCAGTAGTGAAGCCTCACTGGTGAAGCTTCAGTAGTGAAGCCTCACTGGTGAAGCTTCAGTAGTGAAGCCTCACTGGTGAAGCTTCAGTAGTGAAGCCTCACTGGTGAAGCTTCAGTAGTGAAGCCTCACTGGTGAAGCTTCAGTAGTGAAGCCTCACTGGTGAAGCTTCAGTAGTGAAGCCTCACTGGTGAAGCTTCAGTAGTGAAGCCTCACTGGTGAAGCTTCAGTAATTAAGCCTCACTGTTGAAGCTTCAGTATTGAAGCCTCACTGGTGAAGCTTCAGTAGTGAAGTCTCACTGGTGAAGCTTCAGTAGTGAAGCCTCACTGGTGAAGCTTCAGTAGTGAAGCCTCACTGTTGAAGCTTCAGTAGTGAAGCCTCACTGTTGAAGCTTCAGTAGTGAAGCCTCACTGGTGAAGCTTCAGTAGTGAAGCCTCGCTGGTGAAGCTTCAGTAGTGAAGCCTCAGTGTCACCAGTACACACTACAGTGTACTGGACACTGAAGACGAGATAAATTGAATTGTATTATTTTGTATTACATTGTATAATATTTTATTGTTTTTTCTTTGCAGGTGAGTTGTGAAGGTGGTACCTCCATCCAGGTAACTGGTACCTCTATCCAGGTAATTGGTACTTCCATCTATATAACTGGTACCATCCAGGTAACTGGTACCTCCATCCAGGTAACTGGTACCACCATCCAGGGAACTGTTACCTCCATCCAGGTAATTGGTACTTCCGTCCAGGTAACTGGTACCACCATCCAGGTAACTGGTACTTCCGTCCAGATAACTGGTACCACCATCCAGGCAGTGTCTGCTGCATCAGGCAGACACTCTGCTGTATTCAACAAGTCATCATAATACAGCATTTGTTCTATTTTAATGTCCTGGTTAATGGGATTTAAAGACCACTACACGAGGGTCATTAAGACTGGTTGCTTGGTTAATGGGGTTTAAATACCACTACACGAGGGTCATTAAGACTGGTTGGTTGGTTAATGGGGTTTAAATACCACTACACACACGAGGGTCATTAAGACTGGTTGGTTGGTTAATGGGGTTTAAATACCACTACACACACGAGGGTCATTAAGACTGGTTGCTTGGTTAATGGGGTTTAAATACCACTACACACACGAGGGTCATTAAGACTGGTTGGTTGGTTAATGGGGTTTAAATACCACTACACACACGAGGTCATTAAGACTTGTTGCTTGGTTAATGGGGTTTAAATACCACTACACACACGAGGGTCATTAAGACTGGTTGCTTGGTTAATGGGGTTTAAATACCACTACACACACGAGTGTCATTAAGACTGGTTGGTTGGTCAATGGGGTTTAAAGACCACTACACGAGGGTCATTAAGACTGGTTGCTTGGTTAATGGGGTTTAAATACCACTACACACACGAGGGTCATTAAGACTGGTTGCTTGGTTAATGGGGTTTAAATACCACTACACGAGGGTCATTAAGACTGGTTGCTTGGTTAATGGGGTTTTTAAATACCACTACACACGAGGTCATTAAGACTGGTTGCTTGGTTAATGGGGTTTAAATACCACTACACGAGGGTCATTAAGACTGGTTGCTTGGTTAATGGGGTTTAAAGACCACTACACGAGGGTCATTAAGACTGGTTGCTTGGTTAATGGGGTTTAAATACCACTACACGAGGGTCATTAAGACTGGTTGCTTGGTTAATGGGGTTTAAATACCACTACACGAGGGTCATTAAGACTGCATGTCACGTGTTCACCATCGTTCAAGAATACTTTATCTAAAATATATTCTTACGTAAACTCTGTGTAGATATACTGAGAGAAATACACCTCTTTTAACGTCAGCAGGTAGACCATCAGCAAGTAGGCCATCAGCAGGTAGACCATCAGCAGCAGGTAGACCATCAGCAGGTAGGCCATCATCAGCAGGTAGACCATCATCAGCAGGTAGACCATCAGCAGCAGGTAGACCATCAGCAGGTAGGCCATCATCAGCAGGTAGACCATCATCAGCAGGTAGGCCATCATCAGCAGGTAGGCCATCAGCAGGTCGACCATCAGCAGGTAGGCCATCATCAGCAGGTAGACCATCAGCAGGTAGACCATCAGCAGGTAGGCCATCATCAGCAGGTAGACCATCAGCAGGTAGGCCATCAGCAGGTAGACCATCATCAGCAGGTAGACCATCATCAGCAGGTAGACCATCATCAGCAGGTAGACCATCATCAGCAGGTAGACCATCATCAGCAGGTAGACCATCAGCAGGTAGGCCATCATCAGCAGGTAGACCATCATCAGCAGGTAGACCATCAGCAGGTAGGCCATCATCAGCAGGTAGACCATCAGCAGGTAGACCATCATCAGCAGGTAGGCCATCAGCAGCAGGTAGACCATCATCAGCAGGTAGACCATCATCAGCAGGTAGACCATCAGCAGGTAGACCATCATCAGCAGGTAGACCATCATCAGCAGGTAGGCCATCATCAGCAGGTAGACCACGAGGTTATTCTTTAAAGTTAAACAATAGTTTGTAGGACTGTTAAGTTTGTTGACTAAGTTGTGCGAGAGAGGAGGGAGGGGGAGGGAGAGAGGAGAGAGAGGGGAGGGAGAGAGAAGGAAGGGGAGGGAGGGAGAGAGAGGGAAGGGGAGGGAGAGAGAGGGAGGGGAGGGAGAGAGAGCGAGGGGGAGGGGCGGGGAGGGAGGGAGTGCGAGGGGGAAGGGGAGAGGGGGGGATGTTAGATAAACTTATAGGTATAATTAGGTTAACATTTCTTAATATTAAATTTTGTTAAGAAAATTTCAACAATAATTTAGTGAGCTTATGACCCTTTTGTTGTTGTTGCTGTTGTAGTTTCTGTGGTCAGCAGCAACAATAGCAGTAGGAACAGCAACAATAGCAGCAGCAGCAACATCAGCAGTAACAACAGTAGAGTAACAGCAGCAGTAACAGCAGCAACAACAACAGCAAGAGTAACAGCAACTGCAACAGCAACTGCAACAACAGCAGTGATGCAGACACTGTTGTCTCTTGTGTCTCCCGCTGAGCAGCGCTACTATCCACCATAACCACTATGTTGTTGGTGCTGCTGTTGGTGGTGCTACTGTTGTTGTTGGTGGTGTTGGTGCTCTTGTTGGTGCTGCTGTGTTGTTGGTGCTGCTGTGTTGGTGCTGTTGTTGGTATTGTTGGTGCTGCTGTGTTGTTGGTGTGGTTGTTGGTGTTGTTGTTGGTGCTGCTGTGTTGTTGGTGTTGTTGTTGGTGCTGCAGTGTTGTTGGTGTTGGTGGTGCTGCTGTGTTGTTGGTGCTGCTGTGTTGTTGGTGCTGCTGTGTTGTTGGTGCTGCTGTGTTGTTGGTGCTGGTGTTGTTGGTGCTGGTGTTGTTGGTGCTGGTGTTGGTGGTGCTGGTGTTGGTGGTGCTGTTGTTGTGATAAAAATTGTTTAGTAAAGTAACAAGGTGAAGACACTTGTTCAATAGTTAAGAATGTATATGATCCAGGGTGACAGTGTCACCATGATCCAGGGTGACAGTATCACCATGATCCAGGGTGACAGTATCACCATGATCCAGGGTGACACAGTGTCACCATGATCCAGGGTGACAGTATCACCATGATCCAGGGTGACAGTGTCACCATGATCCAGGGTGACAGTATCACCATGATCCAGGGTGACACAGTATCACTATGATCCAGGGTGACACAGTATCACCATGATCCAGGGTGACACAGTGTCACCATGATCTAGGGTGACACAGTGTCACCATGATCCAGGGTGACACAGTGTCACCATGATCCAGGGTGACACAGTATCACCATGATCCAGGGTGACAGTGTCACCATGATCCAGGGTGACAGTATCACCATGATCCAGGGTGACACAGTGTCACCATGATCCTTGGTGACACAGTGTCACCATGATCCAGGGTGACACAGTGTCACCATGATCTAGAGTGACACAGTGTCACCATGATCCAGGGTGACACAGTGTCACCATGATCCAGGGTGACAGTGTCACCATGATCCAGGAGATGACCAGTGTCACCATGATCAGGGTGACACGTGTCACCATGATCCAGGGTGACACTGTCACCATGATCCAGGAGTGACACAGTGTCACCATGATCCAGGTGACACAGTGTCACCATGATCCAGAGTGACACAGTGTCACCATGATCCAGGACAGTGACAGTCAGGTGCGTGTCACCATGATCCAGGGTGACACAGTGTCACCATGATCCATGGTTACACAGTGTCACCATGATCCAGGGTTACACAGTGTCACCATGATCCAGGGTGACACAGTGTCACCATGATCCAGGGTGACACAGTGTCATAATGATCCAGGGTGACACAGTGTCACCATGATCCAGGGTGACACAGTGTCAGCCACACAGATTAAGGTCACTCTCAGTGGTCTACACTCTGGGTCTTCTGTGTGTGTGTGTGTGTGTGTGTGTGTGTGTGTGTGTGTGTGTGTACTCACCTATTTGTGGGTGCAGGGGTCCAGACTCAGCTCCTGGCCCCGCTGCTTCACTGATCGCAACTAGGTCCTCTCCCTGCTCCATGAGCTTTATCATACCTCGTCCTAAAGCTATGTATGGTTCCTACCTCCACTACCTCACTTTCCAGACTATTCCACTTCCTGACAACTCTTCGACTGAAGAAGTACTTCCTAACATCCCTTTGACTCCTCTGAGTCTTCAACTTCCACTTGTGACCCCTTGTTTCTGTGTCCCCTCTCTGGAACATTGTCTCTGTCCACCTTATCTATTCCTCGAAAAATTCTGTATGTCGTTATCATGTCTCCCCTAACCCTCCTGTCCTCCAGTTTCGTCAGGCCAATTTCCCCTTAGCTCTGGAACTAGCCTTGTTGCAAACCTTTGCACTTTCCCTAATTTCTTGACGTGCTGGACCAGGTGTGGGTTCCAAACTGGTGCAGCATACTCCAGTATGGGCCAGACGTACACGGTGTACAGAGTCTTGAACGATTCCTTACTGAGGTATCGGAACGCTATTCTCAGGTTAGCCAGGCGCCCATATGCTGCAGCAGTTATCTGGCTGATGTGTGCCTCAGGAGATGTGCTCGGTATTATACTCACCCCAAGATCTTTCTCCTTGAGTGAGGTTTGCAGTCTTTGGCCACCTAGACTATACTCTGTCTTCAGTCTTCTTTCCTTTTCCCCGATTTTCATGACTTTGCATTTGGTGGGGTTAAATTCGAGAAGCCAGTTGCTGGACCAGGTGTCCAGCCTGTCCAGGTCTCTTTGTAGTCCTGCCTGGTCCTCATCTGATTTAATTCTTCTCATTAACTTGACATCATCTGTAAACAGTGACGTGAGTGTTTTGGTGTTGCTAAGGTAAGTCACTGATTTAGCAACTATCAGAAGTTAACTAGAGATGTAACACTCAAGATAGTTGCTGCAACACAGGTGCTGGCAACACAAAACAGGTGTTACCAACACAACACAGATGCTGAATTACAGCACAGGTGCTGAATTACAACACAGGTGTTGACTTACAACACAGGTGCTGGCAACACAACACAGGTGTTAACAACACAACACAGGTGCTGACTTACAACACAGGTACTGACTTACAACACAGGTACTGACTTACAACACAGGTACTGACTTACAACACAGGTGCTGACTTACAACACAGGTGCTGATAACACAACACAGGTGCTGACACACAACACAGGTGCTGACAACACAACACAGGTGCTGACACACAACACAGGTACTGACAACACAACACAGGTGCTGACAACACAACACAGGTGCTGACAACACAACACAGTTGCTGACACACAACACAGGTGCTGACAACACAACACAGGTGCTGACACACAACACAGGTGCTGACAACACAACACAGGTGCTGACACACAACACAGGTACTGACAACACAACACAAGTGCTGACAACACAACACAGGTGCTGACAACACAACACAGTTGCTGACACACAACACAGGTGCTGACAACACAACACAGGTGCTGAGACACAACACAGGTGCTGACAACACAACACAGGTGCTGACACATAACACAGGTGCTGACAACACAACACAGGTGCTGACACATAACACAGGTGCTGACAACACAACACAGGTGCGGACACAACACAGGTGCTGACAACACAACACAGGTGCTGACACATAACACAGGTGCTGACACACAACACAGGTGCTGATAACACAACACAGGTGCTGACACACAACACAGGTGCTGACACATAACACATGTGCTGACAACACAACACAGGTGCTGACACACAACACAGGTGCTGACAACACAACACAGGTGCTGACAACACAACACAGGTGATGACAACACAACACAGGTGCTGACACACAACACAGGTGCTGACACATAACACAGGTGCTGACAACACAACACAGGTGCTGACAACACAACACAGGTGCTGACACACAACACAGGTGCTGACACAGGTGCTGACACACACTCATAGTGACCGTACTAATATAACGGCGTGTTGAGAGTGCGCATGCGTGGGGAGGGAGAGAGGATGTAAGGGAGTGATGGTAGTGGTGATGGGGTTGTAATGGGAGAGGAGGGGTGATGGGGTTGTAATGGGAGAGGAGGGTGATGGGGTTGTAATGGGAGGGGGAGGGGTGATGGGGTTGTAATGGGAGAGGAGGGGTGATGGGGTTGTAATGGGAGAGGGAGGGGTGATGGGGTTATAATGGGAGGGGGAGGGGTGATGGGGTTGTAATGGGAGGGGTGATGGGGTGGTAATTGGAGGGGTAATGGGAGAAGAGGGGTGATGGGGTGGTAATGGGAGGGGTAGGGTGATGGGATGGTAATGGGAGGGGGTGATGGGATGGTAATGGGAGGAGTTGATAGGGTGATAATGGGAGGGTGAGCTATGGAGGGGTGAGGCCTTGACGTGAACCCCCTCAAGCGTGACGGCCCCCACCCCTCCTCTGCCTTCTCCCACAATTCACCTCCCCACCCATTCGCCTCACCCACCTCTCCCCTCTCCCACCCCTCCACACTCCCACCCTTTACTCCTTCCTCCACCCCTCCTGACACTACCTCCTTCCTCCTCTCCCACCCCTCCCCCTTCGTCTTATCTCTCCCCTTCCCCCTTTCTACATCCCCTCTCCCTCCCCTCCACTCTCTCCCTCCCCCTCCCCTCCACTCTCCCTCCCCTTCCCCTCTCTCCTGACTACTCAGTGGATGGGTCTATGAAAGACGAGGTGAACATAGGTGGTGCACTGAGGTGGTGCACTGGTGGTGGTGCACTGTGGTGGTGCACTGAGGTGGTGCACTGTGGTGGTGCACTGAGGTGGTGCACTGGTGGTGGTGCACTGGTGGTGGTGCACTGAGGTGGTGCACTGTGGTGGTGCACTGAGGTGGTGCACTGGTGGTAGTGCACTGAGGTGGTGCACTGAGGTGGTGCACTGGTGGTGGTGCACTGAGGTGGTGCACTGTGGTGGTGCACTGTGGTGGTGCACTGAGGTGGTGCATTGAGGTGGTGCACTGAGGTGGTGCACTGTGGTGGTGTACTGAGGTAGTGCATTGTGGTGGTGCACTGAGGTTTTGCATTGTGGTGGTGCACTGAACTGGTGTACTGAGCTGGTGCACTGTGGTGGTGCACTGTTCTGGTGCACTGAACTGGTGCATTGAGGTGGTGCACTGAGGTGGTGCACAGTGTTGTATGAGAGTAGTGATACCAATACTTCTGTATGGGTGTGAAGCATGGGTTGTAAACGTTGTAGCAAGGAGGAGGCTGGAGACAGTGGAGGAGGCTGGAGACAGTGGAGGAGGAGGCTGGAGACAGTGGAGGAGGAGGCTGGAAGCAGTGGAGATGTCGTGTCTGAGGGCAATGTGTGGTGTAAATATGCAGAGAATCCGTAGTTTGGAAATTAGGAGGAGGTGTGGAGTTACTAAAAGTATTATTCAGAGGGCTGAGGAGGGGTTGTTGAGGTGGTCTGGAAGGATGTGTGGGGAGGGGGAGGGGAAGGAGAGGGGGGTGAAAGAGGTTTTAAGCTGTAGAGAGTAACTTAGATTAGGGTAAGCAGAGACAAATAGATTTTATGACTTGACGTGCTGTTGGAGTGCGAGCAAGGTAACATTTATGAAGGGATTCAGGGCCACTGGTTAGCCAGACTTGAGTCCTGGAGGTGGAAAGTACAGTGCCTGCACTCTGAAGGAGGGGTGGTGGTGGGAAGTACAGTGCCTGCACTCTGGAGGGGTGGTGGTGGGAAGTACAGTGCCTGCACTCTGAAGGACGGGTAGTGGTGGAAAGTACAGTGCCTGCACTCTGAAGGAGGGGTAGTGGTGGAAAGTACAGTGCCTGCACTCTGAAGGAGGGGTGGTGGTGGAAAGTAGTGCCTGCACTCTGAAGTAGGAGTGGTGGTGGGAAGTACAGTACCTGCACTGTGAAGTACAGTACCTGCACTGTGAAGTACAGTACCTGCACTGTGAAGTACAGTACCTGCACTGTGAAGTACAGTACCTGCACTGTGAAGTACAGTACCTGCACTGTGAAGTACAGTACCTGCACTGTGAAGTACAGTACCTGCACTGTGAAGTACAGTACCTGCACTGTGATCTCATGCCGGGGACAGTGATGGGGTATATCTTGCGTGTGTGTGTGCGTGTGTGTGTGTGTGTGTGTGTGTGTGTGTGTGTGTGTGTGTGTGTGTGTGTGTGTGTGTGTGTGTGTGTGTGTGTGTGTGTGTGTGTGTGTGTGTGTGTGTGTGTGTGTGTGTGTGTGTCTTGCACGCGTTATCATCAACTGCAACACTGAGGCATAGAATGTAACATACCCAGCAACATGCCCAACATGCAACATACCCAGCATACAACATACTGAACATAAAAGATACGCAGCATCAACATACTCAACATGCAACATACCGTACCCAACATGCAAGATACCCAGCATGCAACATACCGAACATGCAAGATAACATGCAACATACCGAACTTGCAAGATACCCAGCATGCAACATACCCAACATGCAAGATGCCCAACATGCAACATACCCAACATGCAAGATACCCAGCATGCAACATACCCAACATGCAACATACCCAACATGCAACATACCCAACATGCAACATACCCAGCATGCAACATACCCAACATGCAAGATACCCATCATGCAACATACCCAACATGCAAGATACCCAGCATGCAACATACCCAACATGCAAGATACCCAGCATGCAAGATACCCAACATGCAACATACCCAGCATGCAAGATACCCAACATGCAACATACCCAGGGCATCCTCACAGAGTTGTGTGTGTGGCTGCAATGTTTATAGTTGTGTAGTGAGGCACGAGCACACTGCAGGGCAAGGTGTAGCTGCACTTAGGTGTAGCCACACACCTAGGAGCAACATCACTTAAGTGTAGCCACACACGTAGGAGCAACATCACTTAGGTGTAGCCACACCTAGGTGCAACATCACTTAGGTGTAGCCACACACCTGGGTGCAACATCACTTAGGTGTAGCCACACACCTGGGTGCAACATCACTTAGGTGTAGCCACACACCTAGGTGCAGCATCACTTAGGTGTAGCCGCACCTAGGTAGAACTGCACCTCAACACTGAGAGATTTCAACGCAGTGTGGAAAGTGATCCACTGGATCACTACTCTCACAACTTGCTATATTAATTGTGGGTATTACTGAACCATGTTGTTGGCAGTGATGTGGTGTTGTCACCCAGGTTGTTGGCAGTGATGTGGTGGTGTTGTCACCCAGGTTGTTGGCAGTGATGTGGTCACCCAGGTTGTTGGCAGTGATGTGGTGGTGTTGTCACCCAGGTTGTTGGCAGTGATGTGGTGGTGTTGTCACCCAGGTTGTTGGCAGTGATGTGGTCACCCAGGTTGTTGGCAGTGATGTGGTGGTGTTGTCACCCAGGTTGTTGGCAGTGATGTGGTGGTGTTGTCACCCAGGTTGTTGGCAGTGATGTGGTGGTGTTGTCACCCAGGTTGTTGGCAGTGATGTGGTGTTGTTGTCACCCAGGTTGTTGGCAGTGATGTGGTGGTGTTGTCACCCAGGTTGTTGGCAGTGATGTGGTGGTGTTGTCACCCAGGTTGTTGGCAGTGATGTGGTGGTGTTGTCACCCAGGTTGTTGGCAGTGATGTGGTCACCCAGGTTGTTGGCAGTGATGTGGTCACCCAGGTTGTTGGCAGTGATGTGGTCAACCAGGTTGTTGGTAGTGATGTGGTACTACTAGTAACATGTATTAGCAGAGACTGGTGAGTAGTGTTGCACTAGTTTCTAGTAACGTTAGTGGTAACCTTCAACTGTGAGTGCTGAGGTCACTCTTAGTGTACTGGCCTCAGATGAGTGAAAACCTTCACTCTTGTTCTCCTGTCTTACCTCCTTCTTATGTCTCCGTCTACTTCCTGACCTCGTCTACACATAGGTGACACACTAGTTGCAAGAGGTGTGAGAGTGTTGAGGTGGGTGGTGGGCAGGCAACACTGAAGAACACAGTGTTGGGTACCGTTAAGTGGTGTTCAGTGGAGCTCTGATAATGTCACTATGTCCTTCGTATGCTAGCTGAAGCCAGATGCCTGACGCTCCTCCTCTCCCACCTACATTTCTCACCACCTTCTTCTCAGGTGATGAGAAACATGATGTGTGATGAGTGAACAGGTGGTGGTGAGTACCTGTGGTGGGACACAGCGTGCACACAACACATTGAACACTGTGTGAACACTGTGATGGTTGAAGATCAGCCGCTCATTGAAAACTGGATACCTCCTTCCCTTGATGAGACTAGTCTGTACCCGGCACCTAGCTGCCCCGGCACCTACCTGCCTCGTGCCCCAAACACCTAGTTGCCCCGTGCCCCGACATTGTGGCGCCCCACCTCACCTGTGTGTTGCTGTTGCTAGGTGCATGTAGCGTCACTGTTTGATGGTGTGCATCATGACCTCTGTGAACACCTGTGGCACCTCTGTGCTACAACACATGTGGCACCTCTGTGCTACAACACCCGTGGCACCTCTACTACAACACCCGTGGCACCTCTGTACTACAACACCTGTGACACTTCTGTGCTACAACACCTGTGGTATCTCAGTACCACACCTGTGGCACCTCAGTACCACAACACCTGTGGTACCTCTGTACTACAACACCTGTGGCACCTCTGTGCTACAACACCCGTGGCACCTCTGTACTACAACACCTGTGACACTTCTGTGCTACAACACCTGTGGTATCTCAGTACCACAACACCTGTGGCACCTCAGTACCACAAAACCTGTGGTACCTCTATACTACAACACCTGTGGTACCTCTGTACTACAACACCTGTGGCACCTCTGTACTACAACACCTGTGGCACCTCTGTACTTCAACACCTGTGGCACCTCTGTACTACAACACCTGTGGCACCTCAATACCACAACACCTGTGGTACCTCTGTGCTACAACACGTGGCACCTCTGTGCTACAACAACTATGGCGCCTCAGTGCCACAACACCTGTGGTACCTCTGTGGTAAAACTATGGCACCTCAGTGCCACAACACCTGTGGTACCTCTGTGCTACAACTATGGCACCTCAGTGCCACAATACCTGTGGCACCTCTATGCTACAACAGCTATGGCGCCTCATTGCCACAACACCTGTGGCACCTCTGTGCTACAACTATGGCACCTCAGTGCCACAACACCTGTGGCACCTCATTGCTACAACAACTATGGCGCCTCAGTGCCACACCTGTGGCACCTCATTGCTACAACAACTATGGCGCCTCAGTGCCACAACAGCTGTGGCACCTCTGTGCTACAACAACTATGGCGCCTCAGTGCCACAACACCTGTGGCACCTCTGTGCTAAAATAACGATGGCACCTTAGTGCCACAACACCTGTGGCACCTCTGTGCTACATCAGGTAAATAGTGTCATCCTACCTTACTTTTCCCTACTTAGTTTTACCTGAGTTACATCACCTAACTCCCAGGCACCTATTTACTGGTAGGTGAAGAGGGGCAGCAGGTGCAGAACTTGCACAGACACCTCCACCCGTGCAAGGTATCGAACCTGGGTCTTCTTGCTTGTGAGATGAACCATTTAAAAATGCGCTACATACACCTCACATATGTCATAAGTTTTCGTACCTTTGCGACATTTTTCGTAACTTTGTGATACATCACTGTGCGATTTTTTTCGTACTTTTGCGATATTTTAGTAACTTTGCGACATTTTTCGTAGCTTTGCGACATTTTTCGTAACTTTGCGACATATTTTCGTAGCTTTGCGACATATATTTCACAAGTTTGTCAGGTGTGTGTTGTAACGTCGTCAGTGTTACGGGAGCAGTGTTGTGGGTGATGTTACGAGAGTGTAGTAACTAGGTCGTAACCTCACGTCACCTCTTAATGTTTATGTCTGAATGTCTGTCTTAACATGACGGAGTCGACACACTGAGTGTCGTAGAGCACAATACCTGACAACAATACTGTAGCAGTACACTGAACCACCACCACCACTCCCATCACCACCACCACTCCCATCACCACCACCACTCCCATCACCACCACCACTCCCATCACCACCACCACTCCCACCACCACCACCACTCCCATCACCACCACCACTCCCATCACCACCACCACTCCCATCACCACCACCACTCCCATCACCACCACCACTCCATCACCACCACCACTCCATCACCACCACCACTCCCATCACCACCACCACTCCCATCACCACCACCACTCCCACCACCACCACCACTCCCATCACCACCACCACTCCCATCACCACCACCACTCCCATCACCACCACCACTCCCATCACCACCACCACTCCCATCACCACCACCACTCCCATCACCACCACCACTCCCACCACCACCACCACTCCCACCACCACCACAACTCCCCCCACCACCACCACTCCCATCACCACCACCACTCCCATCACCACCACCACTCCCATCACCACCACCACTCCCATCACCACCACCACTCCCATCACCACCACCACTCCCACCACCACCACCACTCCCATCACCACCACCACTCCCACCACCACCACCACTCCCACCACCACCACCACCCCACCACCACCACCACTCCCATCACCACCACCACTCCCCCTCACCACCACCACTCCCATCACCACCACCACTCCCATCACCACCACCACCCCACCACCACCACCACTCCCATCACCACCACCACTCCCATCACCACCACCACTCCCATCACCACCACCACTCCCATCACCACCACCACTCCCATCACCACCACCACCACCTCCATCACCACCACCACTCCCACCACCACCACCACTCCCACCACCACCACCACTCCCACCACCACCACCACTCCCATCACCACCACCATCCCATCACCACCACCACTCCCATCACCACCACCACTCCCATCACCACCACCACTCCCACCACCACCACCACTCCCATCACCACCACCACTCCCACCACCACCACCACTCCCACCACCACCACCACTCCCACCACCACCACCACTCCCATCACCACCACCACTCCATCACCACCACCACTCCCATCACCACCACCACTCCCATCACCACCACCACTCCCACCACCACCACCACTCCCATCACCACCACCACTCCCACCACCACCACCACTCCCATCACCACCACCACTCCCACCACCACCACCACTCCCATCACCACCACCACTCCCATCACCACCACCACTCCACCACCACCACCACTCCCATCACCACCACCACTCCCACCACCACCACCACTCCCATCACCACCACCACTCCCACCACCACCACCACTCCCACCACCACCACCACTCCCATCACCACCACCACTCCCAACACCACCACCACACCCACCACCACCACTCCCATCACCACCACCACTCCCATCACCACCACCACTCCACCACCACCATCACTCCATCACCACCACCACTCCATCACCACCACCACTCCCACCACCACCACCACTCCCACCACCACCACCACTCCCACCACCACCACCACTCTCACTACTGAGTGTCGTAGAGCACAATACCTGGCAACAATACTGTAGCAGTACACTGAACCACCACCACCACCACCACCACTCCCACCACCACCACCACTCCCACCACCACCACCACTCCCATCACCACCACCACTCCCACCACCACCACCACCACCACCACCACTACTACCACCACCACTTTCACTACCACCACAACCACTACCACCACCACTGCCACTACTACTCCCACTACCACCACCACTCCCATGTCCACCCCCTCCCTTCCTACCATCACCTCTCCCCTCCCTCCCTCTACCACATCCCACTCCCCCATCCCGTCCTACGCTTCCTTCATTATATTGTTATTCCGTCCCATCCCTCCCTCCTTCCCTTCTCCCTTGTCTCCCTCCATCCCTCACCTACTCCCTCCCTCCCTCCCTCGTTCCAGCTCTCCCTTCATTCCTCTCTCCCTCCCTCCACTCTCCCCTCCCTCCCTCCCACACTCCCCTCCCTCCCTCCCACACTCCTCCCTCCCTCCCACACTCCCCTCCCTCCCTCCACTCCCCGTCCCCATCTTTTGTCCTCGCCCTCCACGTGTGCTGGTTAACTTACCCTCCCTCTCCCTCCCCCGCCCCCTGCCTGGCGTAGCTGTCTCCTGAGTGAAGCTGTGTACCTGACTCACAACCTTGACTGTACACACACACACACACACACACACACACACACACACACACACACACACACACACACACAACACACACACAGCACACACACACACACTCACAATCTTCCACTCATTAACTATCACTGGGATGGAACTATGCACTGGTAGTGCTAGTAACACTGCTAGTGGCAGTGCTGGTGGCACTCCTAGTAACAGTACAAGTAGGAATATAGTGGTAGTGCTAGTAGCAGTATAGCAGTGCTAGTGGCACAGATAGTAGCAGTGCTAATAGCAATATAGTAGCAGTGCTAGTGGCACAGCTAGTAGCAGTGCTAGTAGCAATATAGTAGCAGTGCTAGTGGCACAGCTAGTAGCAGTGCTAGTAGCAATATAGTGGCAGTGCTAGTGGCACAGCTAGTAGCAGTGCTAGTAGCAATATAGTGGCAGTGCTAGTGGCACAGCTAGTGGCAGTGCTAGTAGCAATATAGTAGCAGTGCTAGTGGCACAGCTAGTAGCAGTGCTAGTAGCAATATAATGGCAGTGCTAGTGGCTCAGCTAGTAGCAATATAGCAGTGCTAGTGGCACAGCTAGTAGCAGTGCTAGTAGCAATATAGTAGCAGTGCTAGTGGCACAGCTAGTAGCAGTGCTAGTGGCACAGCTAGTAGCAGTGCTAGTAGCAATATAGTAGTGCTAGTGGCACAGCTAGTAGCAGTGCTAGTAGCAGTGCAAGTGGCACAGCTAGTAGCAGTGCTAGTGGCACAGCTAGTAGCAGTGCTAGTGGCACAGCTAGTAGCAGTGCTAGTAGCAGTGCTAGTAGCAGTGCTAGTAGCAGTGCTAGTAGCAGTGCTAGTAGCAATATAGTAGTGCTAGTGGCACAGCTAGTAGCAGTGATAGCAATATAGTAGCAGTGCTAGTGGCAAAGCTAGTAGCAGTGATAGCAATATCGTAGCAGTGCTAGTGGCACAGCTAGTAGCAGTGATATCAATATAGTAGCAGTGCTAGTGGCAAAGCTAGTAGCAGTGATAGCAATATAGTAGCAGTTATTGGCACAGCTAGTAGCAGTGATCGTAGCAATATAGTAGTGCTAGTGACACAGCTAGTAGCAGTGATAGCAATATAGTGGCAGTGCTAGTGGCACAGCTAGTAGCCTGGGTGCCACCGCGCACTTCCTGATCCTTCGTCTTGGCCCTGAAGTGTTGCAGGTCTGTGACACTCCAGGAAGTGTGTGACACTCCAGGAAGTGTGACACTCCAGGAAGTGTGTGATGTTGCAGGTGTGACACTGGATGGTGCACTCAGTGCACTGGATGGTGCATTCAGTGCACTGGATGGTGCACTCAGTGCTCAGGATGGTGCTCTCACTGCACTGGATGGTGCACTCAGTACTCAGGATGGTGCTCTCAGTGCTCAGGACGGTGTGCTCAGTGCACTGGATGGTGCACTCAGTGCACTGGATGGTGCACTCAGTGCTCAGGACGGTGTGCTCAGTGCACTGGATGGTGCACTCAGTACTCAGGATGGTGCTCTCAGTGCTCAGGACGGTGTGCTCAGTGCACTGGATGGTGCACTCAGTGCACTGGATGGTGCACTCAGTGCACTGGATGGTGCACTCAGTGCTCAGGACGGTGTGCTCAGTGCACTGGATGGTGCACTCAGTACTCAGGATGGTGCTCTCAGTGCTCAGGACGGTGCACTCAGTGCACTGGATGGTGCACTCAGTGCTCAGGATGGTGCTCTCAGTGCACTGGATGGTGCACTCAGTACTCAGGATGGTGCTCTCAGTGCTCAGGACCGTGTGCTCAGTGCACTGGATGGTGCACTCAGTGCTCAGGATGGTGCACTCAGTGCTCAGGATGGTGCACTCCTGACTTCCGTTAATTTCGAGGTCACCCGGTATTTCTTGACCGTGTACGTGCCTGTGTACGTACGTGGCTGTGTATGTACGTAGGCGCGCATGAGCGTATATGGTACATCTTAGATTGTATTTTTTGTACACACACACAGTAGCGACCGGTGAAGAGGCAGGGCCAGGAGCTATGAATCGACCCCTGCAACCAAAATTAGGTGAGTACACACACATAGCGTGGTGTAAGTGCTACATTATTGTAAGTGGTGTAAGTGGTAATATCAAAGTGATGTTTATTCTCATGAATGACCTTGAATATATAAGATTAAAATGGCCACTTAACTGGTTCACTTAGGCCACGTAGCTGGTTTACTTAAGCCACTTAGCTGGTTCACTTAAGCCACTTAGATGGTTCATTTAACTTGTATTCCTTTAATGGTTCACTTACGCCACTTAGGTCACAAAGGCCACTTAAGAGGGTTCGCTTAAGCCACTTAAAACACAGTGTTGCACACTTAGCTGCACTTAGGTATTCGACAGATGACTTGCTATTTAAAAAACTGATCACTGATTAGAACGTAACGTTGAAGCAAGGAGCTTTGATTATTACGTAACGTTGAAGCAAGGAGCTTTGATTATTACGTAACACTGAAGCAAGGAGCATTGATTTACGTAACGTTGAAGCAAGGAGCATTGATTTACGTAACGTTGAAGCAAGGAGCATTGATTTACGTAACGTTGAAGCAAGGAGCATTGATTTACGTAACGTGAAGCAAGGAACCTGCCAGCACACCACCAATATATCATTGTTTGTGTTTGCTTACAATGAAAAACACAATACCAATTATCTCGGAGTCTCAATGTTTACAGCGTTCACAGAGACTCGCATCCAAGACTGTTCTCATAATGAAATGTGGATTTCAAACCACAGCCTACTGAGATGCCACTGGAAGATCAAGCCACTGTGGTGGGTTGGCTTGTATATTTAAAGAGTGGCTGATATATACTGAGTCACTGAACATCACTAATGATGTAGTTAGAGTTCTGGCAGTCAGAATGAAAAACCAGAATGTACTTGTATGTAAACCACTGGATAAGACTTTCCAGCAGTTGAAGAATCAGTTATTGGAGCTGGAACATTGTGTTGATAACCTGTCAAACTTAACCTCCAATATCTTGCTGCTTGCAGACTTCAGGTTGACGCGTCTTAATGGAAGAATGTATCAAGGACTGTAATTGTAGAGAGAGTCCCAGGAGCTAGTTTACAGGAACACTCTCACACAACAGAATTATTAAACCTCTGCAATAAATTTACCTTAAGTCAGAAGAGTGTTGAACCGACCAGACTGGAAAACTTAGTCGAGGTTATATTTACCAACAGTGAGGACCTGGTCCGGGACCTAACATTACTGTAGACCGCAGTCTCATACCACAACATAATAGAGGTAGAGACCAACGTGCACAGTGGCCTGGGACACACAAACAAGATCACTCATCAGGGCGAATTCAGAAAATATATTTCAACAAGAAAACATCAACTGGGACCAAATATATGACAACGTGAACGATATATACTGGAATGACACCATGTCCAACACTGATCTTAACCTCAGGAAGATGAGCTCAGTGTTGCTAGAAGTATACTCCAAACACTTATGAGCTCAGTGTTGCTAGAAGTATACTCCAAACACTTATGAGCTCAGTGTTGCTAGAAGTATACTCCAAACACTTATGAGCTCAGTGTTGCTAGAAGTATACTCCAAACACTTATGAGCTCAGTGTTGCTAGAAGTATACTCCAAACACTTATGTCTACCACAAAGATGGAGACTCCAGAGAGAGAGAGAGGAGGGGGGGGGCAGGAGGCGCACCTTCTCCAGGTGAAGACGATGGCTGACAGATCTCAAAGCCAGCAGACTCTGGAGCATGATGGGAAGCTCTGATTGGAGAACTGGAGAACATTGAGCACACACTGTGGCAGGAGAGACACAAGGAGCACACACTGTGGCAGGAGAGACACAAGGAGCACACACTGTGGCAGGAGAGACACAAGGAGCACACACTGTGGCAGGAGAGACACAAGGAGCAAAGATCCATAAATACATTAGAAGAAACTCCACGTACTTCTCGTATGAAAAATCCAGAGCAAAACCCAATATAGTCTTTACTTAAGTCTTTCACTGCCGTATAAACTGACACTAAGAAGCAGTAAATAAAACCATAAAGATCACCCTAGAAAACACCTCAAAGTCTCTATTTTAAACCAAACACAAGGTCAGAGGTTTGATTTTCCCATCATGCACTGCTAGAGCAAAGTTTTTAAATACTGTATTCTTTTTATTATAATAATAATAAACTACACACAGACCCATCGTCTCATGTGTAGACTCACAGCTTATTGAGGGTACTGGGCTTAAGGTGATCTACACGTGCGGTGTTGTTGGTAATGTCGTAGATTTACGTAAGACAGATAAAGGGTTAAAGGGACAGAACATACTACACTGATGACAATAAAGAAAATATTGAAATACTGAAGTGACAGTTTTTGACTGTAACCTTTTTCCCAGTTAACTGTAAAGAAGTCATCAACAACATGCCCATACATTCTGTCTCAGATTCAGACTCGTGCAACTCAATATTCATTAAAAATTGCAATAAATTACTGTATGGAGGAGGAGTCTGGACACAAGTGCCATCCCACAGTCATTAATAACAACTATTTGCTTCACTTTACGAAGGTGAATGTAAATCAATTGCATAAAACTATAGACCAGTATCATTAACTACACATATCAGAATCAATCTTTGAACGGGCCTTAAGAAGCAAGACTTCCAATCACAACAGTTGCGTAATCCAGGTCAGCCTGGGCTGGTGGTTCCTGCCTCTCACAATTGCTAGACCATTAAAACATGATCCTGGATGCAATGGAAGACAAGCTAAATGCTGATGTAGTGTACACTGATTTTGCAAAAATGTCTGACAACTTGCAGTCATGATGTGATAACGCACAAAATGCGTATAAAAGTGGGCAGAAGGATATTTAACTTCTTAACAAATACAACCCAGAGAGTAGTAGTGAAGTCAGAGGCTGTCACAGTGACAAGCTTTGTATTCACCGCACTTCTGTTTCTCATTCTTATATCCGACATATACAATGACATAAATCATGACACGACAACAGCCTTTACTGATGACACCACAATATGTAAGAGTGGCAGCCGTCGAAGACACGGCGAACCTTCAAGTTGCAGTCATCCTCAGACAACAACATGATCTTTAACAAGGACAAGTTTGAGTGATCTGCTATGGAGGAATGTAGGAAACAAAGACCGAAACCCAACTCATCAAATAGAGGAAAAGTTCCATTTGTGAGACTTCGGAATAATGATGTCAGAAGATCTTACATTCACATATAACAATAATGATGTCAGAAGATCTTACATTCACATATCACAATAATGATGTCAGAAGATCTTACATTCACATAAAACAATAATAATGTCAGAAGATCTTACATTCACATATCACAATAATGATGTCAGAAGATCTTACATTCACATAAAACAATAATGATGTCAGAAGATCTTACATTCACATATCACAATAATGATGTCAGAAGATCTTACATTCACATATCACAATAATGACGTCAGAAGATCTTACATTCACATATCACAATAATGATGTCAGAAGATCTTACATTCACATATCACAATAATGATGTCAGAAGATCTTACATTCACATAAAACAATAATGATGTCAGAAGATCTTACATTCACATATCACAATAATGATGTCAGAAGATCTTACATTCACATATCACAATAATGACGTCAGAAGATCTTACATTCACATATCACAATAATGATGTCAGAAGATCTTACATTCACATATCACAATAATGATGTCAGAAGATCTTACATTCACATAAAACAATAATGACGTCAGAAGATCTTACATTCACATATAACAATAATGACGTCAGAAGATCTTACATTCACATATCACAATAATGACGTCAGAAGATCTTACATTCACATATCACAATAATGATGTCAGAAGATCTTACATTCACATATAACAATAATAATGTCAGAAGATCTTACATTCACATATCACAATAATGATGTCAGAAGATCTTACATTCACATATCACAATAATGATGTCAGAAGATCTTACATTCACATAAAACAATAATGACGTCAGAAGATCTTACATTCACATATAACAATAATAATGTCAGAAGATCTTACATTCACATATAACAATAATAATGTCAGAAGATCTTACATTCACATATCACAATAATAATGGTAATTCTACTGGAAGGAAAATAATACTGGATAACTAAAACTTTCAAGACAAGAGATCCGAGTCAATGATGACACTCTTCAAGCCACTTGTTTTCTCCAGTCTGGAATACAGGAGAGATTACTGAGCTGGAAAATGTACTAAGGATTTTCACTGCTTGTATACACTCACTCAAACATGGACTACTGGAAATGCTTGAAGTTACTTCAACTATATTCCTTGGAATGTAGGCGAGAAAGGTACATCACAATTTACACCTGGAAAATCCTGGAGGCACTAGTCCCAAACCTGCACACAGAAATTACTCAGTACGACAACAAGAGACTTGGCAGACGGTGCAAAATACCTTTACTTAAAAACAAGGGCGCTACGAGTACACAAAGAGAGCACTCAACGAGTGTTAGAGGTCCCCAACTCTTTAATGCCCTCTCTTCGGGAATAATGGGAATTACTAATAACCTCTGGTAGTCTTCAGATCAGTTCCTGACCAGCCGGGCTGTGGTTCGTATATTGGAGTACGTGTATTTAGCAGTAAGAACCTGGATAATCGGGCCTTGATCCAGCAGGAGGCCTAGTGTTTGACCTGACGAAGGGGGCACTGACCCCTGGAAACATTCTTCAGTTATGACAAGATGTGTTGATCTATATGAGGTAGTGAAGACCCTGGGTGCCTGACACAACCACCTCACACAGTCACCATTGTAGTCACCACTGTAGTAGCAGTCACCAGTCACTTTGGTGGACAATAACATAAGCAGTCACCACTGTAGTAACAGTCATCACTGTAGTAACAGTCATCACTGTAGTAAGTCACCACTGTAACAAGTCATCATTGTAACAGTCACCACTGTAACAAGTCATCACTGTAACAACAGTCATCACTGTAACAACAGTCATCACTGTAACAACAGTCACCACTGTAACAACAGTCATCACTGTAACAACAGTCATCACTGTAACAACAGTCACCACTGTAACAACAGTCATCACAGTAACAACAGTCATCACTGTAATAGGCATCACTCACTGGTTCATACATGACATCTGTTCCCGACATTTCAGTTTCAAGACCACAGTATAAAACTGAAAATGATGAGTCATGACCTGAAGTAGTTGTTCCAGTACAAGACTCAGCTGTTGTTCAGGTCACAGTCACAACAACAGCCTCACACAAACATGAAGGTGTTGTTCCAGTACAAGACTCGGCTGTTGTTCAGGTCACAGTCACAACAACAGCCTCACACAAACATGAAGGTGTTGTTCCAGTACAAGACTCAGCTGTTGTTCAGGTCACAGTCACAACAACAGCCTCACACAAACATGAAGGTGTTGTTCCAGTACAAGACTCAGCTGTTGTTCAGGTCACAGTCACAACAACAGCCTCACACAAACATGAAGGTGTTGTTCCAGTACAAGACTCAGCTGTTGTTCAGGTCACAGTCACAACAACAGCCTCATACAAACATGAAGGTGTTGTTCCAGTACAAGACTCAGCTGTTGTTCAGGTCACAGTCACAACAACAGCCTCATACAAACATGAAGGTGTTGTTCCAGTACAAGACTCAGCTGTTGTTCAGGTCACAGTCACAACAACAGCCTCACACAAACATGAAGGTGTTGTTCCAGTACAAGACTCAGCTGTTGTTCAGGTCACAGTCACAACAACAGCCTCATACAAACATGAAGGTGTTGTTCCAGTACAAGACTCAGCTGTTGTTCAGGTCACAGTCACAACAACAGCCTCACACAAACATGAAGGTGTTGTTCCAGTACAAGACTCAGCTGTTGTTCAGGTCACAGTCACAACAACAGCCTCATACAAACATGAAGGTGTTGTTCCAGTACAAGACTCAGCTGTTGTTCAGGTCACAGTCACAACAACAGCCTCACACAAACATGAAGGTGTTGTTCCAGTACAAGACTCAGCTGTTGTTCAGGTCACAGTCACAACAACAGCCTCACACAAACATGAAGGTGTTGTTCCAGTACAAGACTCAGCTGTTGTTCAGGTCACAGTCACAACAACAGCCTCACACAAACATGAAGGTGTTGTTCCAGTACAAGACTCAGCTGTTGTTCAGGTCACAGTCACAACAACAGCCTCACACAAACATGAAGGTGTTGTTCCAGTACAAGACTCAGCTGTTGTTCAGGTCACAGTCACAACAACAGCCTCACACAAACATGAAGGTGTTGTTCCAGTACAAGACTCAGCTGTTGTTCAGGTCACAGTCACAACAACAGCCTCACACAAACATGAAGGTGTTGTTCCAGTACAAGACTCAGCTGTTGTTCAGGTCACAGTCACAACAACAGCCTCACACAAACATGAAGGTGTTGTTCCAGTACAAGACTCAGCTGTTGTTCAGGTCACAGTCACAACAACAGCCTCATACAAACATGAAGGTGTTGTTCCAGTACAAGACTCAGCTGTTGTTCAGGGGCACAGTCACAACAACAGCCTCACACAAACATGAAGGTGTTGTTCCAGCACAAGACTCAGCTGTTGTTTCACAGTCACAACAACAGCCTCCCTACAAACATGAAGGTGTTGTTCCAGTACAAGACTCAGCTGTTGTTCAGGTCCCGTCACAACAACAGCCTCCCCACAAACATGAAGGTGCTGTTCCAGTACAAGACTCAGCTGTTCAGGTCACAGTCACAACAACAGCCTCACCAAACATGAAGGGGGTTGTTCCAGACAAGGGCTCAGCTGTTGTCCCGGGGCACAGTCACAACAACAGCCTCAAAAACATTACAAACCCCAGCGCTGAGCACTTCTGGGCTATATTGCATTGTACCAGCCACCATTGTGGTGGTAGTGTAGGGGGGTGCAGTGGTAGTAGGTGGGTAGTGGCAGTGTAGGTGGTGGAAAATGGAGTGCAATGGTGTGTGGCAGTGCAGGCGGTGGGCAGGGAGGCGGTGCAGCGGCAGGGAGGGGTGCAGCGCAGGCAGGGCAGCGCGCAGGCGGGCGGCGGGAGGCGGCGCAGCGGCAGTGCAGGGGGGTGCAGCCAGGGAGGCGGCGGGCAATGCAGGCGGCGCAGCGGCAGGCAGGGGTTTGGGGGCAGGCAGGCGGGCGCCAGGCGGTGGGCGGCGTGGCAGGCAGGGCGGTGCAGGCGGCGTGCAGTGGCAGTGCAGGCAGCGGCGGGAGGTGGGCAGGGCAGGCGGGGTGCGGGGCAGTGCAGGCGGGGAGCGGCAGGCAGGGGGTGGGGGCAGGCAGGGGTGCAGCGGCAGCGCAGGGGCGCAGCGGGAGGGCAGGCGGGCAGCGGCGGCAGGGGGCAGCGGCAGTGCAGGGGGGCGCAGCGGCAGCGCAAAGGGGTGGCGGGGCAGGCGGTGCAGCGGCGGGCAGGCGGCAGCGGCAGCAGGCGGGCAGCGGCAGGCAGGCGGGCGGCAGTGCAGGCGGGCAGCGGCAGGCAGGGGGGGCGGCAGGCGGTGGGCAGCGGCAGTGCCTTTTCGGGGCAGGCAGGGGGTGCAGTGGCAGGGAGGGGTGGGGGGCAGGCAGGTGCGCAGTGGCAGTGCAGGGGGTGGGGCAGGCTGGGGTGCAGGGCAGTGCTGGGGTGCGGGGCAGTGCAGGGGCAGGGCAGGCAGGGGCGGCGGCAGTGCAGGGGCGCAGCAGGCAGGCGGTGGGGGGCGGCAGTGCAGGGGGCAGGGCAGTGCAGGGGGTGGGGCAGGCAGGGGTGCGTGGCGGGCTGGCGGTGCAGCGGCAGTGCTGGCGGTGCGGCGGCAGTGCGGGGGTGCAGCGGCAGTGCAGGGGCGCGGCGGCAGCGCAGGCGGGCAGCGGCAGTGCAGGGGCGCAGCGGCAGCGCTGGCGGGGCGGCAGTGCAGGCGGTGCAGCGGCGGCAGGGGGTGCGGCGGCAGGCAGGGCGCAGGGCAGCGCAGGCGGCGCAGCGGCAGGCTGGCGGGGCGGCAGGCAGGCGGGCAGCGGGTGGCAGGGGTGGTGCAGCAGGTGGGCAGCGGCAGCAGGTGGGGGCGGCAGGCAGGGGGCAGGGGGAGGCAGGCGGCGCAGCGGCAGGCAGGGTGGGGGCGCAGGGGTGCAGGGGGCAGGTGGGGGCGGCAGCAGCGGGGCGGCGGGAGGGTGCAGGGGGCAGGTGGGGGGCAGGCAGGGGCAGCGGCAGGCTGGCGGGGGGCAGCGCAGGGGGGGCAGCGGGCGGGGGGTGCGGCGGCAGGCAGGCGCAGTGGGGCAGGGGGGTGGGCGAAAATGCAGGCGGGGGGGCAGGCTGGCGGTGCAGGGCAGGCTGGGGCGTGGGGCAGGGAGGCGGCAGGGCAGCAGGGCGGGGGCGGGGGCAGGGGGCAGGGCAGGCAGGTGGCGTGGCGGCAGGTGGGGGGCAGGCAGGGCGGCGCAGGCTGGGGGGCAGGGGAGGCAGGCGGGCAGGGCAGGCAGGGTGGCGGCAGGAAGGGGGTAGGGAGGCAGGGGGCGGCAGGCAGGGGTGCAGGCAGGCGGCGGGGGCGGCAGGGGGGGGCGGGAGGGAGGCGGTGCAGCGGCAGGCAGGCGGGTGGCAGGCAGCAGGGGGGCGGCAGCGGGGCAGCGGCAGTGCAGGGGCGGCAGTGCAGGCGGCGCGCAGCAGGGGGCGGCAGCGCCCGGCGGCGCAACAGCAGGGGCGGCGGCAGGCAGGCGGGTGGCACAGGCAGGGGTGGGAGCGCAGGCAGGCGCGCGCAGGCAGCAGCGGCAGTGCAGGGGGCAGCGGCGGGCAGGCGGCGTGGCGGGAGGGTGGCAGGGCAGGCAGGGGGGGGGCAGGCAGGGGTGCAGCGGCAGGCAGTGGCGCGCAGCAGGGGCAGCGGCAGGCAG
>WNWK01003841.1:0-5000 GCA_009830355.1 Cherax destructor
CCAATCTTCCTTTGCAACTCATCCTCCAGTCCCCTAGTTTTCCGTCCTGCTCTCTGGGACCCCATTTTTTATTTTTATTTTTAAGATGCCACAGAGTGGAAAACTATGTATTTCTGTGTGGTTGTTTTGTGGTGTGATTGCCTGAGTTTTGTGGGGGTGGAGGGAGGGAGAGAAGAAACTGAAGACAGTGGGGAAATGGAAGAGAGGTGGGAGGGGGAAATAGGGGGATTATGAGGAGAGTGAAGGAGGGAGAAGCAGAGGTGGAGAGAATGGGAGAGGGAGAGGGGAGGAGGTGGGTGAGAGAGGGGAGGAGCTATGTGAGAGGGGAGGAGGTGGTGGAGAGAGGGGAGGAGGTGGGTGAGAGGGGGAGAGGGTGGGTGAGAGAGGGGTTCAGGGAAGGGAGGGGGGAGAGGTGGGTGGAGGGAGCAGGGGGAGTGTGTGTGGGCCTGTGTGTGTGTGTTAGTTTTGTGTGTATGTGTATGTGTGTGTGTTAGTTTTGTGTGTGTGTGTGTGCACGTTAGTTATGTGTGTGTGTTAGTTTTTTTTTGTGTGTGTATGTTAGTTTTGTGTGTGTGTATGTATGTGTGTGTGTGTATGTATGTTTGTGTGTGTATGTATGTGTGAATAGTAGTGGTGAAATTGTGTGTTATGGTGTATGGGTGTGTATGTGGAGTTTGCGAGTGACACGTTGTCTGCAGTGCTTCTCTACCTGGCCTGACCTGACACCTGACCTACCAGTTAATGTGTGTGTGTGTGTGTGTGTGTGTGTGTGTGTGTGTGTGTGGAACTATATGTGTGTGGATTTATTGTGTGAAAAGTAGTGGTGAAATTGTGTTATGGTGTATGAGTGGTATGTGAGGTCTGCGAGTAACACGTAGTCTACAGTGCTCCTCTACCTGGCCTGACCTGACACACCTGATCTACCAGTTAATGTATTCTATGATTCACCTGTCTGCTCGCCCTTTTCTACTAGAAATTACCAATTGCTATTTGTTACTGAGTACTTGATATCCTATTCCTTATCTTACTATGAGAGTTGACCGTTCACAAACAGCTTAGCGGTTAGGTAATTGGATCTTACTCCCGACACCCCGAAACCACGCATGGTGAATACTTGCGATGCGTGCAGCTTGCCAGCGTGTAGTATCCTGTAGATTGTCCAACTCAATGTGATGTTCTGGCGTATAT
This sequence comes from Cherax destructor, assembly GCA_009830355.1. Lineage (NCBI taxonomy): Eukaryota > Metazoa > Arthropoda > Malacostraca > Decapoda > Parastacidae > Cherax > Cherax destructor. Next base: position 1,189 of record WNWK01003841.1, read on the forward strand.
CCACTTTCGTTTCTTGTCGATATATAATATAACCTATTCACTGTATTTCTTTCACTTGTCACATATTTATTTCACTTTATTATCTAGGGTGACACACGTGGCAACGTCGCCTGGAGCACACTAGGCCCACTGACCCCGCCACCAAATATTTATTTCTAGTTCACTTATAAAATTATGGCTCTTCCCACACTTATGTGGCTCAGGGCAACTCGTAAATCACTTCAAGGGTTGTTCACTACCCTGACACACTTGATAACCCCTGTAGTACCCTTGTGTAGCCCTCAAAAACACTTATATTCACGGAGCCCTACAAGATGCGACTGACTGGCACGGCGTGTTGTGTGTGTGTGTGTGTGTGTGTGTGTGTGTGTGTGTGTGTGTGTGTGTGTGTGTGTGTGTGTGTATGTGTGTGTGTGCGGCGCTAGTAGGTAAATCACTAGGAGGTGAGTTATAGGGCTTGGGCCTTTCGGTATAAACCTTCGTCAGATGCTACGTCAGTCATTTAAAACATAAGAACATGAGAAGATAATCAAGGAGGAACACTATAGCAGGCCTACTGGCCCATACTAGGCAGGTCCTTCTCAAACCTAAACCCACTTAGAAAATATTTGCCCAACTCATTTTCGATGCAACACGGGACCCTACTAGGCCCATTACCATGATCCCATAACGATACCCCTGACTATGGTGCCAACTGCACCATGGTATCTACCATCCGTGGAAAAGTTCCGGATAGAGAAAATAATTAACACAATAACGATCATCACAAAAGGTGACAATTATGATCAGTTAAAAAGATTAATTTAATGTGTCAGAGAAAAAGCGATACTGAGAAATAAAAAGACCCGGGCGGGTAAGATCTTAACAATCTACCCAACAAGTGTGAAACGTTAGCAAAAAAATCGCCCAATTATGCTGGAAATCATCGCTAACGAGACGTGGAGATTATTCCGACGGGGGGTGGAGGAGGGGAGCCAAGCAGTCAGACTTACTGCCAAACGACTAGTTAACGACACTGGCCAATTGCTACGACCTGACGCGGGGGAGGTCGTTAGCTTGTCAAGGGAAAGGGGCAAGCGGTTCAATCGAGAACTCTAAATAATAGCGGTAATTACGTGCTTTCAATTATAATTTTAAAGCAGCTTTCTTGGAGACACTCAGCTTGGGGTCAAGACTTACGCCCATTGCCAAGGGAGAAGTATAATCTCTGAGTATAATCTCTTAGTCGCTACTTCTTAAAGGGAAGTGCTAGGGGAGCCTTCACTTGCTAGGATTAATTAGACACTTCACAGCAATTTTTTAAAAAATAGCAAAAGAAAAATTTCACTGCTTCGGGCGTGTTAAAGCAGACTTAAGAATTGTCTCCGAGTAATTTCTACTTGAAGGACCACCAGCCCAAATATTCAGTATCGTAAATTATGCAAGATTAAGTATTTAAGTGCCGCTTGAAGGCTATACTGAATCTCAGGTCTTACTACTAAGAAATAAAAAGACCATCTTGTACTCTGCTTAAGACGTTGTCGTACAGTTAAAGAAACAGACCAGCGAACTGATACCTAAATCATCAGTCCCATACTCGGAACATTATTAACTGAATTATTACTCAGTTAAAGGAACATAATAGCGATCTTGTAACTGAATTATCAGTCCCTTAACCGCAATATTATTGTCTGGATTATAACTCTGGATTATCTTTCTATATGGTGTTTTATTAGCTTTAGCAGGATCATCATTTAGTTGCTAAGATTATAACTCTGCTACGTGAACTGGATTATCTGGATTTGTGTTTAGTGGTGTAGATTACCAGTTACCTGGAGTCTCATTCTCTCACCTGGCTTATCATTCACGACCAGGAATTTCGACCAGCGAGTTTCACCAGGCTGCTATTAGACCGGAAGTAACATACGCGTTAATAACAGGCTCTTAACTCTCAAAAATTATTCGCATTTAATTAACTTGCACGAATGAGTATATTTACGTTGTGCAAATTTGAAAAATCGCATTAACATATTTATGTTCCTCACCAACGGGGTGTGTGTGTATATATATATATATATATATATATATATATATATATATATATATATATATATATATATATATATATATATATATCTTAAAGATCCATAAATTAATAGATAATATAGTGTATGGTATAATATGGTTATATTATTGAATATTCAATAAAGATTTATGTAGGGTTAATAGTTCCTGCTAGCCATCTGTTGAAGACAGGGGGTCATAGTTCAGAGAAGTCCCATAGGCTATGGTAGTTCAGAGGTAGGTCCTGTGGTTTATGGTTCTGCAGGTAGGTTCCTTGATTAATAATTCTCGGATAAGTCCTGTGATATTTTTTTTTTTAGTTGATAAAGGTATAAGAGATTATGAGGGTCAGGTAAGTCCTATAGTTTATAGTAATGAATGTAGGTCCCATAGTTTATGGAAGTTCCCGTAGGTCCCCCATGGTTAATGCTTGCTCAGGTAAGTTCCACAATTATGGTAGTTCGGATAAGTTTCATAGTTAATGGTTTTCTTGTCATTTATTCGAATTATTTCATAAGTACAGATGTTTTTCCCAGCGCCTTGGAGAGAGCGAGAGAGAGAGAGAGAGAGAGAGAGAGAGAGAGAGAGAGAGAGAGAGAGAGAGAGAGAGAGAGAGAGAATGTTGGGTGCGTGTATGTGGCCGTTCGGGTGTGTTTATACGTGAGTGCAAGCATGTGCGTTGGTAAGTGGTACGGTCTGACCAACCAACTACACATACAATAGGCTATTGTATGAAATTACATGAATAGAGTTCTAAAATAACTGCTCACTGCCCCATCGCCCTCTAACTAGCAATTAAAACACTCTACTTCACTATTTTCTTTATTTTACAAACATTAGATAAATCAGAAGGTTGCGTGTAACCTATTTTATAAAACAAATACATTGGCGGGTATACCCGCTGTGTGCCACTATCCGTATTACACTGTGGGAACATGCGTATTGTGTGGCTTATTCAGTGAGTTACAGTGTTGGAACATCCGTAGTGTTCGTCTATAATGTTCTATATAAAAATTATCTTGTGGTAAAATAAGCTAACTATATTTTCCACCCATATTCCATCTCGCAGGATGAGTTTCTCATCTGGGTTGACCTGGGAGATATCAGCAGGACGTTAAAGATATTGTCAAGCACTTCCTGTGATAAGGGATTCAGTCTATCTTCACTGAAATCTTTGAAGCTTCCACAGCTAACGAACCCATAGTTGAATACTTGACGGTATCATCATCGTTTTACCGAAGCCTCCCAGCTCAGGCTGACAGATTTCATTGCCTGATGTGTTGTGGTTCCTCCTGGGGATGGATTGTTGTCAAGGGAGCACAACTAGCTTCTATAATTCATACAGATGCACTCTGTGGGTGCACTCAATTTTGGCCAATTTAAAAAATTCCTCTTCATCTCTTCTATCTCAGTCTTCTCTTTACGTCTTCCTCTTTCCATTTCCCCCATAAACCTCTTTTCATACTACGTTTTTCCATACCTAAACCCTGATTTTTCCCCTCACACTTTTCCCTTATAATCCTATCTCCTCCACCTTTTTTCCTTGCCCGTCCCCTCAGGCTTCCCTACCTTCTCATCCAAATCCAGTTTCTTACCTTCCCCTACCTTCCTCTACCTTCCCCTACCTTCCCCTACCTTCCATTCCCTCTCCTCTTTATCCCCAGACTCGAAGACAGATCAGCAACATCCTGCATAAGGGTCTCGGGATCTCGCCTTCATAATTATTACTTTTCCAGACTGCTGACAGAGCCCATAATTATGACCATTAC
>WNWK01003841.1:7500-140000 GCA_009830355.1 Cherax destructor
TTACCTTTTCCCCTCATCCTGTGTCGGTTTAAGACGCATATATTTGTTTCACGATTCCATTTACCAGTCCGACAGTTAATCAGCGCCTGCTGCGGTCAGTACCGTCATCTACCGTCAATGATCCACTTAACTGTATGCTTCCCCAGACAGAAACTGTCTCTGTCGCCCAGTCAGGTTGTAAGTGTGCGCAAGTTTGCTGCGGGCGGCTGGCACCAACAGTTACTGGAACAATACACAAATAACCCACAAGGAGGAGACTGGAGTTTGCGACGAAGTATCGTTCCTCGTTAGGTCCGGTTAGCGTGACTTTGAACCGAAACGTCGTCGTAAGCTCCCATCTCCTATGTGCGGGTTATTTGTGTATTGTGTACCAACAGCCTGGTCTATCAGGTCAGCAGCTCGGACTCCCAGACCAGGAAGCAACCACAGGCAGACCATAGGTAACTTTCTTCGGTGACAGGAACCATCCAAAACAACAGTTTATATTCCATTTAACCGCAGGATTTTTAAATGTGAGAGACTTTACATAAGCAAAGAGTATTATCCTGCGGTGTGAGTCTATATCCTACTCCAGTAACGATAGAATTATCCAGGCTGACAGTCCTACTCCAGCAACGATAGAATTATCCAGGCTGACAGTCCTACTCTAGTAACGACAGAATTATCAAATCTGACAATCCATGTTCCATCCAAGGAGAGTCTCAGGGACTTCGCGATTCTATACACCAGTTAATGAGCTGCTCTCTCAGTCTGACAGTCAAAAGAGATGTACCTGACTGGCCTCCAGTTACCCGGCCACTCCAGCATCTCTTCCACCTGATGGATTGCTCTCCTTGCACCCGACCCGACCATTACACGCCAAAATACGTACGGTTATTTACCGATCAATATTATTCTAATTACACCATAGTAATATGGGCATCAGGGAGTCCAGGTGAGCAAAAACAAAAATATACTGAGCAGGGAGGGGAATGGAGGTTGATTGTGGAATGGGAGAGATGGGAGGGAAGGAGGGAGAGGTCAGGGGATTCGGTAATGGCAGAGAGGATGTCTGGAATCAATCGTTCATTATGTTCGTCAGACTTATGGGGATTTTTAGCTCACAAAGTAGTGAAAATTAAGTTTTATACATTTACTGTTCAGCCGATTTATGCTCTTAGCTTTCAATAACAATGCTACTACCAATAAAATTATTATTATCTTTTAACTTGATTTACATTATTAATATTACCATTCGTGAATGTTTATATATCATTAATGCAACAGTACAGGATATCGTACCATAAATTAAAACTTCAGCCTATCCAGGATATCATGGTGCAGGCCAGGATATCATGGTACAGGCCAGGATATCATGGTACAGGCCAGGATATCATGGTGCAGGCCAGGATATCATGGTGCAGGCTAGGATATCATGGGGCAGGCCAGGATATCACAGTACAGGCCAGGATATCATGGTACATGCCAGGATATCATGGTACAGGTCAGGATACTATAATACAGGCTAGGATATCATGTTACAGGCCAGGATATCATGGTACATGCCAGGATATCATGGCACAGGCCAGGATATCATGGCACAGGCCAGGACATCATGATGCAGGCCAGGATATCATGGTGCATGCCAGGATATCATGGTGCAGGCCAGGATATAATAGTACAGGCCAGGATATCATGGTGCACACCAGAATATTATGGTACAGGTCAGGATATCATTGTACAGGGCAAGATATTATAGTACAGGCCAGGATATCATGGTGCAGACCAAGATATCATGGTACATGCCAGAATATCTTGGTACAGGCCAGAATATCTTGGTACAGGCCAAGATATCATGGTACAGGCCAGGATATCATGGTGCAGACCAGGATATCATGCTACAAGCCAGAATATCTTGGTACAGGCCATGATATCCTGTTATGGTCTATATTCTTCTTCACCCTGAGAGAAAGTGAGGGAGAATATGAGAGGGCTAGGGAGAATACGAGAGAGAGAGAGAGAGAGAGAGAGAGAGAGAGAGAGAGAGAGAGAGAGAGATAAGAGGATGGCCAAGTGGAAGGTATCAATCACTGGGCCACAGCAGCAGAGGAAGTGCAGGAAAAAGAAGCTTTTAAAGAATATTTATCATTCTCGAGAATTCCACCTCATTTCATACCCCTCTCACCGTCCCCTCATCCAACCTCTTCGTTTCCCCTTATTCACCAGTTCCCCATTTGTCCACGTCGCAGGGAAAGAAAGCGGAAAGGGAGGGATTGCAGGGAGAATGATGTTCAAGGGGTATATGTCAAGGCCAGGGAGGGAAACAGGAAAGGAGAGAAAGCTGGGAAGGAGAGAAAGCAGGGAAGGAGGGAAAGCAGAGAAGGAGGGAAAGCAGAGAAGGAGGGAAAGCAGGATAGGAGGGAAAGCAGGGAAAGCAAGGAAGGAGAGAAAGCAGGGAAAGCAAGGAAGGAGAGAAAGCAGGGAAGGAGGGAAAGCAGGGAAGGAGAGAAAGCAAGGAAGGAGGGAAAGCAAGGAAGGAAAGCAAGGAAGGAGGGAAAGCAGGGAAGGAGGGAAAGCCGGGAAGGAGGGAAAGCAGGGAAGGAGGGAAAGCAGGGAAGGAGGGACAGCAGGGTGGGGGAGAAAGGAGAGGTAGAGGGAAAGGAGGGAGCGAGAGAGCACGCTAGAGTGGGTGAGACAGAATGTCTGAGTGTACTTACCTATATCTAACCTATATATGGCCGGAAGGGTCGAGTCTCAACTTGCTGCTTCCCAAATTCACTCTTTTCCCTCTTGCCTTGTGGGTCCTGTCGTGCCTGCTTTTAAAACTATGTATGGAGTCTGCCTCTACCACATCTTCATCACAAAAATTCCACTTCTTGACCACGCTGAGGCTGAAAAAGTACTTCCTAACATCCCTATGATTCATCTGTATTATAAGGTTCCAGCTATTCCCCCGTGGACCTGTTTATCATCTCTCAAACATTCTATTCCTATTTACCCTATTAATACCCGTGAGTATTTTGTATGTACTGTAATTATGTCACACCTATTTCTTTCCTCTGAAATAGCCAGGTTCAGTTCCTTTATCTTATCCTCATAGCTAATGCCCCTTAACTCTTGGACTAGTCTGTTTGCATAGCTTTTCACTTTCTCCAGTTTCATAACATGCTTTATAAGGGGTGGGTTGAATGCTGGTGCTGCGTACTCCAAGATGAGCCTGACTTATGTTGCAGAGGGTCTTGATTGACTTTCTCGTAATTTGTGTGTGTGTTAGTTACCATTTTGTCCTAGGCACATGTCGATTAGACACTAGGCCTTGTGTGTGTGTGTGTGTGTGTGTGTGTGTGTGTGTGTGTGTGTGTGTGTGTGTGAGTGCGAGAATGACTAAATATTTATACCGTATATAAATCTGAAGATTACAATCTCCACCAATGAGAAGTTCATACATAATAGACACGCAGTCTTGACGCTCCCTCAGTAATTTAGCCACAACCTCCTCAAAATCTGCTTTTAACTAAGGGTTAATTTTGACACATGAGGAGGCGTAACGAGGATAATTCTATTTATTTGCTTAACGGGTTTGATAAACGATGATCGACGAACCTGCAGCAAGTGTTGCCTATGCTTGTTAACATAAATATAAAGAACATACACTCATAGATAAGACTACAGAATAAATCGTCAATAAATTTAGGTATAAATTTTTCCATGTTGTTTCTTGAACCATGAATATTTACGAGAAGGATTTCTTCTTATCCCAGGACAAAGTCAGACTGGTTATCCCTCTAGTTCGTTGAAAAAAGTGCTTTAAATAAGTCCTGAATTACCTCGTGAAAACTAAAGGATTTAAGACTTCTTGTCACTTCACTGACGCCAGTTTTTTCTGAAATGAGATTTTCTATATTGAATGTGATTTTTCGTCTAGAAGTCTAATCAGTTTTAACAGAATTTTCCCGTCGACACGCGCTGTGTGTTCGTGAGTCTGTGCCAGAGATTACATATTTTGTGTGCACGTGCACAGTCGCCGTCCTCTTCATTACAAAATAAAATCCAGTACATTGCTTTTCCATTTCAAATATTCTACAGAGTAACTCATTTGTCCCCTTACGCTCTCTCTCCCTTATTTCTTTCCCTCTCAGCCCTTTCGCTTCCCTCACTAGCTCGATTTCTCTTGATCCTTGTCTCCCTTCTCACCCTCCATTCCAGCTGCTGTACACACAGCCAAAAAAATTACACTTATTTATTTCCTCATTTGACACTTCTCATGGACTTTCATTTGACCCCTCCCCCCCCCTCCTCTGCCTTCCCTCCATCTCTCCCTCCCTCCTTCACTTTCCCCTAACCCTCCCTCTCTCTAGTGTTGACTTTGGGTCGGTTATACACATTAATTACTAAAGCAAACCTCGCCAGCTGTCGCCACTTCCAAACACCACCACTATTGTCAGCGTCCACCGTCTCCCTCTCCTTTGTCCGCCCTTCCAGTGATCTAACCCCGTTTTCCGGCGCTCTCATCTCCCATCCTCTGCTAGCAATCTCATTTTCAATTACCTAAGCCTCCATGCTAAAGTGGCCTAATTGTTTAGTTTTCCGTGATCTAATCTCGTATATTAAATAGGTTTTCAATGCTTTCTCTAATGGCTAGGTTCTCCTCGTTACAGTTTTCTAAACACTAGGTTAAACCAGCTTCAGTCATTTGTTTTAATAGTCAAATGCCACCACACTCCAATAGCCATATCCATTTCGTTTGAGTAATCTAAACATTTAGGTTATATTATAAATTCTATAATCTCTAGGACCAGCTGTCTGAGATCCTAGGTCTGTATGTCTATGGTCCAGTTATCTGAGGCCTAAAGTTTTACTGATCTTACTCGGTACTAGATACCAGAGGTCTAGACCTAAGCGTGTAGGTTCCGGTGGTCTGACCCTCAAGGGCCTAGGATTATGTGATCTCATTAGGTTCTGGTTTGCTGAGACAGTAGCCTCCAGTAGCTGAACACGACTAAGCTGAACACTACTAGCTGAACACGACAAAGCTGAACACGACTAGCTGAACACTACTAGCTGAACACTACTAGCTGAACACTACTAGCTGAACATGTTAACCTGAACATGTTAACCTGAACATGAAATTTTAACTAGAGAGAAACTATCATAACATTATTGAGGATGATAATAGTGATGGGTGTGGAGATGGTGATAGTGATGATAATAATGTTAATAAGAATAATACTATGGATTAATCATAAATAATACGCTGTTGCTGATTGATGATGATAATAATAATGATAAGTCTTATAACTGTAATTAATAATTTTAATGCCAGTACTGCATATATATCATTAACTAATATTTTTGAAATACAGTTATTAACTTTTATAGCGTTAATGTATTTTTCTTTTGTATTAGTGGCTGCTATTACCATAGGTATTATTGCGAGACTAGAAAAGCCGTGTGCAAATGCAGTGTGTTTTGGTGTTACTGTAGCCAGCCCGTCCACCCCCTCCCCCTTACTCCCAGTTTCTGAAATATTCATGGCTTCCTGGTTCATGTCAGGGCTACTTAAGTGGATTAGGAAAGCCGAAAAAAATATTATATTTCTAAAGATGAGTGAGATTGAAACTTTTTTTTTTCCACTTTGTGACAGAGAATAATAATAATAATAATAATAATAATAATATTAAAAATAATAATAATTTTAATTATACTTTTGTGCTAATGTAAACACAAGTTACGTCTCATTAGTTGGCTAATTTGTGCTCCATTTATTGCTTTACTATATATATATATATATATATATATATATATATATATATATATATATATATATATATATATATTAGCCTAATCTAACTAAATATATTTTAGATAAGTTTCCAATAATTTAATAATAAACAAACACAATGAAAGATTTTTTTTCGTTAGGTTGAGAATCGTTTTTGCGAAATTATTGCATACACAAATTTTCGTTTGCCGTATTCGCCTTGAAGAGCGTTGTTATTTAAGCTAAAATCACAAGTTTTACCTATTCGGCACGACATTATACATATATATATATATATATATATGTGTGTGTGTGTGTAACAATATCGCTTCACATTTTCCAAGGGAATTGTGGCCCAGTGGTTTGTTTACCCTTGTTTTAAATCTCTTGCCTCCTCTTCACAGATCGATGGATGGATTACACCAGGACACCCAGGGTAAATCCTACCCATCCAGACACACGTATCTGCCATTAAGCGTGAAATCCTGGCCGTAACCTCCCCTAATACTGACAAAAAATATTCTCTTCTCCCTCTCCTGTTCTACATCCTCCACCTTCCCCCTTCATGTCCATCTCACTTGCCCTCAGCCATTTTCTTTGCCCCTTTGCTCTTTAATATTTTTTCTTTCTATCTTAGTCTTTCCACTCTCCTTTTGGTCATTTTCACTCATTTTTTTTTAATCTTACGCAATATTTCCTTTCCCCTTTGCTCATTTCCACTCCTTTTTCCTCCTCTCCCATCACAACCTTACGTACCCCGTACGCAAAATTTCACACACTCCTCCCCTACCACTCCACACTCCCCTTCCCCTAAGACATACACTCATATCATCAAATAACACAATGTCTCATCCCCCATACTCACCTCCCTCCCCTAAAAATATACAGATTATCCCCTAAAATACCTCCTCCCTTTTCCCCCCTAAGAGAAGATTCCCATAGGGAGGAAAGGGGTGGAGTGATGCAGGGAGTGCTCTAGTTGACGGGGTAAAAAGGGTAAAGGGGATGGGTATTGACATTGGCTATAATTGGTTGGATAAACTAGGGCAGATGGACTCCAGGGAGATGTCGAAACTGTCCCCTGCTTACCAACGGAGAAAGTGCATCTCCTGGGAAGGCAAACAGTGTGGCTGGTGGGGTAACTTATCCCCAGAGTAGCAGGGAATCTTTTTGCAAGCGGGTGATGGGGAGGGAGAGAACTAATATGAAGCAACACAAGTCAATATACTGAGAGATGTCCATCTCTCAGTGTATTTTAGTTTGCATACATATACCCAGAGGTGTATTTCACAGTGTATATACCCCTTGGATTTTGATAATGTGAGAAATCACGAAAGGGCTTGGTATTTCACTATTTTTTCAAAGTAGTTGTTTTGCACATTGTGATAGCACTTGTTTACTGTGATCCTACAGACATGTATCTCTCAGTGTCTATACACTGAGACAGGTGTATTTCTCATTATATATACACCGAGAGTTTACTACTCTAATCCCAAATTAATGGATTCAAGTATTCTATGATTTTATTGAACAGTAAATTGCAGTCTTAATGACCCTTGCGTTGTGTGGAGGCTTAAAACCTAATAAACCATCAAATTTATAATAGGCATGTTTGCCTATTGTTAGGGATTTTGTCGCACGATCATCTTGTGTAAAATATTTGCATTATTTCAATCATTATCGAAGATATATGTTTAATATTAAATAACAATATTATCATCCTTCACCAATATGTGCGTATATAAACCATACCATGGGTGGGGTTCGAACCCGCGGTCGTTACGATTTCGTGAGTCATGTGCGTATATGCCTGACTTAAGAGGCACATTGTGTCAAGTTGAATGGTCGTTATAGCAGATTAACATTAAATTATCGTGTTAAGGGTTGAATTGTTATATAAATATATATATATATATATATATATATATATATATATATATATATATATATATATTTTGTCGTGCCGAATAGGTAAAACTTGGCGAGTTTAGCTTAAATACAAGGCTCTTCTTGCCGAATAAGACAAGCGAAAATTTGTGTTTGTAATAATTTCGCAAAAAATCATTCTGAACCTAACGGAAAAAAATATATTACATTGTGTTTGCTTATTAAATTATTATAATTTTTTCTAAAATATATTTAGGTGGATTAGGCTAAATTAAACTGTGCTTGTTATAATAAGGATAGGTAAGTTTTCTAAGGTTCTTTTGGTACAAAATTATTAATTTCTACATTAACACAAGTGAAAAAAATGTCTTTAAACGCATAAGAGAGAATTTTAAATGAGTGTTTGCTGATTGACCAGTTCTACCTATTCGGCACCTTTTCTCAGTTAATCTTGGCATAAACACCATTGATAGCTCCTTCCGAACCTGAATTACTAATTCTCCTCAACGAAATAGAAAAAAAAAAATACGAATCCTAATGAAGGCGCTAGAATCGAGGTGGAAACGCTAGTCCCGTCTCCTTCCACCTATCGCTTCAGTCAACCTATTAGAAAGTAGGTACCTGAGTGTTAGCCATTCTTAGTGAGTGTAATCCCAGAGTTGGGCTTTGAAATGGGCTGAGGTAGTATAACACCTCTGACTGTAAATTTAATAGGGTAAAAAAAAAACACTAATCTCTTTTGTCAGAGACTTGTATTTAGTGGAAGATAGAGACTGAGCAATCTTCCAATCGTTATACGTTATAGGTGCTTAATTCAAAGCCTTTTTCTTCAAGGAAGAGGCTTTCGTTCAAGGACTCTTGACCAAATTAAATGGAACCACTCTTTCCAATAAATAATAATAATAATAATAATAATAATAATAATAATAATAATAATAATAATAATCATCACCGAAGCAACGCATTTACCGACTTTTCTAATTTCAATTTTGCTTGTTTTTGTTGGTACTGTTATGGGTCGTTCCCCTTATGCTAACCCAGTGTGGAATTGATGGAATTATTGCTAAACAATCCCATAAATAACCCGTCTGCCTATCACAAATCTACTTTCGTTTAACAGCGCCGGATTTACCCGGTAAGCGCCTAATCAAATATTTAATTTTTTACCAAATTTAAAATTAATCGGTTTAACATTTAGGCTTCGACTCTTTTTTCGTATATGTTAAGTAAATAATTTTTTTTTTGTATCCCGTGTAAATAAACGACCCTAATACATTAAATAATGAAGGCATGCAATATGACGAAATAGACTGTTTATATACTGTAAGATAATGTATATTTATGTTTATATATACTGTGAGATAATATATATCTATGTTTATATATACTGTGAGATAATATATATCTATGTTTATATATACTGTGAGATAATATATATCTATGTTTATATATACTGTAAGTTTTCTTTAGGGATTAAGGTTTTCTTGACTTGTGAACAGGTATCAAGCAGCCTTAACTGACCAGCTGCAGCTGTTGTTCTAGTGTGACCAGCTACAGCTGCTGTTCTAGTGTGACCAGCTACAGCTGCTGTTCTAGTGTGACCAGCTACAGCTGCTGTTCTAGTGTGACCAGCTACAGCTGCTGTTCTAGTGTGACCAGCTACAGCTGCTGTTCTAGTGTGACCAGCTGCAGCTGCTGTTCTAGTGTGACCAGCTGCAGCTGCTGTTCTAGTGTGACCAGCTGCAGCTGCTGTTCTAGTGTGACCAGCTACAGCTGCTGTTCTAGTGTGACCAGCTACAGCTGCAGTTCTAGTGTGACCAGCTACAGCTGCTGTTCTAGTGTGACCAGCTACAGCTGCTGTTCTAGTGTGACCAGCTGCAGATGCTGTTCTAGTGTGACCAACTGCAGCTGCTGTTCTAGTGTGACCAGCTGCAGCTGCTGTTCTAGTGTGACCAGCTGCAGCTGCTGTTCTAGTGTGACCAGCTGCAGCTGCTGTTCTAGTGTGACCAGCTACAGCTGCTGTTCTAGTGTGACCAGCTACAGCTGCTGTTCTAGTGTGACCAGCTGCAGTTCTAGTGTGACCAGCTGCTGTTCTAGTGTGACCAGCTGCAGCTGCTGTTCTAGTGTGACCAGCTGCAGCTGATGTTCTAGTGTGACCAGCTCAGCTGCTGTTCTAGTGTACCAGCTGCAGCTGCTGTTCTCAGTGCTGTTAGTGCCAGCTACAGCTGCTGTTCTAGTGTGACCAGCTGCAGCTGCTGTTCTAGTGTGAACAGCTACAGCTGCTGTTCTAGTGTGACCAGCTGCAACTACTGTTCTAGTGTGACCAGCTGCTGCTGCTTTTCTAGTGTGACCAGCTGCTGCTGCTGTTCTAGTGTGACCAGCTGCAGCTGCTGTTCTAGTGTGACCAGCTGCAGCTGCTGTTCTAGTGTGACCAGCTACAGCTGCTGTTCTAGTGTGACCAGCTGCAGCTGCTGTTCTAGTGTGACCAGCTGCAGCAGCTGTTCTAGTGTGACCAGCTACAGCTGCTGTTCTAGTGTGACCAGCTACAGCTGCAGTTCTAGTGTGACCATCTACAGCTGCTGTTCTAGTGTGACCAGCTACAGCTGCTGTTCTAGTGTGACCAGCTACAGCTGCTGTTCTAGTGTGACCAGCTGCAGCTGCTGTTCTAGTGTGACCAGCTGCAGCTGCTGTTCTAGTGTGACCAGCTGCAGCTGCTGTTCTAGTGTGACCAGCTGCAGCTGCTGTTCTAGTGTGACCAGCTGCAGCTGCTGTTCTAGTGTGACCAGCTGCAGCTGCTGTTCTAGTGTGACCAGCTACAGCTGCTGTTCTAGTGTGACCAGCTGCAGTTCTAGTGTGACCAGCTGCTGTTCTAGTGTGATCAGCTGCAGCTGCTGTTCTAGTGTGACCAGCTGCAGCTGCTGTTCTAGTGTGACCAGCTGCAGCTGCTGTTCTAGTGTGACCAGCTACAGCTGCTGTTCTAGTGTGACCAGCTGCAGCTGCTGTTTTAGTGTGAACAGCTACAGCTGCTGTTCTAGTGTGGTAAGCTGCAGCTGCTGTTCTAGTGTGACCAGCTACAGCTGCTGTTCTAGTGGTACCAGCTGCAACTACTGTTCTAGTGTGACCAGCTGCAGCTGCTGTTCTAGTGTGACCAGCTGTTGTTCTTCTAGTGAGGTGTATATAAAAGTATTTGGCACGTTTATATACCACACAATTACAGCACCAGTGACATAACGACCCTCGTTTAACTTATACGCTTTAAGCCCCATTAACCAACCAATCTATAATAATGTAATCTTAAAAAAAAAAATAAGCATTAATATTCCATGTTCTGACAGAATCAGGTTCCTGACACAGTGTTATGATTTATTAATTTTTTTTTAATAGGCGAGAAAGGTAGAGATCGCCACCGGATAAAAATAAAGACATTCGACTTATATCTCTTCCAAAATTTGGAAATTCAGCTCAAGAAATTGTGGAGGCTCGATCCACAGTCTGCTCATCGCGAGATAGACATGCAACCAAAATTAACAAAAACCAAAAAGGCACAATTCCATGAAGAAACTTATGACGACGTTTCGGTATTCCAAGTCGGAGCGAAACGTTGTCATAAGCTTTTCTCTGACCAGGTGGTCGGCTGGACAATTATATGAGTGGGTGCGGTTGGGTGTGAATTGGTCCTGACTAGGTTGTGCTACTAGGTCAGATGCAGTGCTCCTTCCTTAAGTGAATGTAACCTGACCTGGCTGGGTCGGGGCATTGGCTTAAGCCGTTGGAGATTTGGACCTGCCTCGCATGGGCCAGTAGGCCTGCTGCAGTGTTCCTTCTTTCTTATGTTCTTATGTTCTTATATGCTGGTTATTTGTGTACAACAAATAACAGTTTACTAATCTCTTAACTGTTTATTCAGACCTCGCTATGACTTTTCTGGAGACTTTATACGCTAAATGATTTATTTACAAACATTCTCTCTCAATCCACAGCAGGATTCGAACCTACACACACACTGTATCAAGGTACGTAGTACTTACGCCACTCGGCCAGATCCGACCTAGTGATGTAAGTACTACGTACTCTGATGGAGTGTGTGTAGGTTCGAATCCTGCTGTGGACTGAGAGATAATGTTTACAGTAGTCAGTTTGCTAGAGCAAATTTTTGTTGAACTGACCTTAGAATTGTGTGGATGCATAGTTGTTTTCAGTGGAATATGAACGTTAATTGGTAATCCAGTGGGTGCCACTCTCTTGCCACTGAGGGATTAGAAAAATCCAAGATGGCTGCCATGGTAGTCACACTCACCTGGAAAATCAGACACTAATAATGAATGTTAAGTATTTTAATTAAGTTTAACGTGTCATGATTTTTTTTTGTCAGGTTAAAAGAGTTTAAACTTTTATGCTTTGATCATGAGTAGATGAGCAAGTGCATGAGAATGTTAAATTAATGCCGGTTTAATATATCTTTTCAAGTGTTTTGTTGCAACTCTGGATATTATTTTTATAAAAGCATAAATATTTATGTATTTTTAACTCATTTCAGGAAGATGTGCGTGTGTGTGTGTGTGTGTGTGTGTGTGTGTGTGTAGTAATAGTAGTAGTAGTAGTAGTTACTAGTTGTCAAAGGTACTTGTCGATATATAGTTAGATAAGTTTAGATTTAGAAAGGATATAGGAAAGTATTGGTTTGGAAATAGGGTAGTTGATGAGTGGAACAGTCTGCCTAGTAGGGTTATTGAAGCTAGGACCTTGGGTAGTTTCAAATTTAGGTTGGATAAATTCATGAGTGAGAGGGGTTGGATTTGAGTGGGACTCGCGCATGAGTGGGTAGAATTGTCAAAGCTTATTTCTTGGGTAGCATTGAAAATTGGGTTGAGCAAATATTCTGTTAGTGGGACGGATTGTGAAGGACTTGCCTAGTATGGGCCAACAGGCCTGCTGCAGTGTTCCTCCTTTCTTATGTTCTTATGTTCTTATGTGTGTGTTAGTAAGTTAGTTACCATTTTGTCCTAGGCACATGTGTGTGTGTGTGTGTGTGTGTATGTGTGCGTGTGTGCAGGTGTGTGTCCATGTATGTGCATGTATAAGCGTGATCTCTCACACCAAAGTTGGTATCCTTGTTAACTCACAGCTTCACCAACATGGAAACAAGCGTTTGTAAAATTAATTCGTACGAGTCTGTAAAACTCAAACGCAAACAGTTGAACCTTGTTGCGTCTTCCCCGTAACCCAGCCCTCTCTTCCTCGCCTCCTTCCCCCATTCCCTTCTATGCCTCTTTCATCCCGCCTCATTTCCCTTCTTCTCCGCCTTTTACGCCACCTTCCCCACCAAATTCCTTCAGCTGGAAAAATATAACTGGCGTCACAATAATTATTACAGACTGAACAAAGAATTCCAGCTTGTGGCTTCATCAGTCCAATACAGAGAAAAACGGTGGAAAATGAGGAATGTGAGGTAATCAGTCTCTCAGACTGGAGACGATGTTTAGTCCATTAGTCTAGACTGAAGTACATTGTCTCATATACCAACTTGTCGGTTCCAAACCATTTATATAATAATGCATTTTATCAAAAGTTCGTGAAAATGTGTCCTCCATCTGAGGAAAGTTAGATAAATAGAACAGGTGATTAAATCTAATAGGAAAGTCAATGGAAATAAGTCACTCTGACTTTTTTGGGTTATCCCAGGTTCTCTACACATATGCTGCTATGTATGATAATCTATGTAACTGTATTTGTATATACCTGAATAAATTTATTTACATCGGCAGTTATAACGAGGAGTGAATACCTAACCATTATCAACAATATATCTGATGGACGTTTTAATCGGATATTCACAAATGAATCACTAGATCATAAAAGTGGTGTTGCTGGACCAGTGTTTACCTTGACGATGGATAAGACACTTGTTCGACACTTGGGAGTCTTTATTCTGTAAACGTTTCGCCAAAATGAAGGTTCTCATGTTTTTCACAAGTGTTTTATTCGTTATTTTGTCTGTTTTCTAAATCGATTATTCGAAACGTTTACCTTAGGTAGAAACCAAAAGGTTTTTAAAGGTCCAAGAAATAGGTAATCATGAACCCAGGCTAAATGAGATGCTCATAAATTGGCATCTAAGCCTATTTACAAGGAAATTAGAAAGTAAAAAAAAAAATTCGTTCAATGGTAGTATTACATATTGAAATTACGAAAATCTGTACAACATTAGTGTAAGGTTTCCATAGATGGAACAAGTGTATGGTGAGAAAAACTGAGACAGAAGAGCACTGTGTCTGTGGAAGCTTAGTAAGGCAACTCTGTGAGAGGAAAGAATGTAATGTTGTGTGTGGAGAGCAGAATAATCACTCTTCCTTGGCACTAGATCTTAGAATGTTGTTAGTTAAAGACATGCAGTAATAATACCATTAACATTGTGAACGTGGTAATGGTGTTTTTTGAAGAATGTATTTAACTTTTAAGATTTGTAGTGTTTTTTTTTAGGTACTCAGGAGTTGCAGCAGGTAAGGATGGAGTTATAGCCAACATCTGAGACGAGATGAAGCCTGGTCACAGACCGGGCCGCAGGGGCGTTGACCCCTGGAATTCTCTCCAGGTAATCTCCAGGTAGTCTTTCCACAGAATGTTCACTCGTGGGATGTGTGTGACGCTGCCTGGTAAACTCGCCCTTCGGGGAAATAAAAAATCCAAAATTAAAGTCTTCTCTTTATTATTTCTATCTCTTTCTATAGTTTCTCTCAGAACATTACTTTTTGTTTTCATCCTCGTCTTCTCGCTTCTTATTCTGCTGCTCTGTTTTTGTTCTTGCTGCTTCCTGTTGCTGTTTCGGCTGTTTCTCTTATCGCCGTAGCAACTTTTTCATATCGCTAATCTTCGTCTTCCACCTTTTTCTATTGTTTATCCTCGTCTTCCACCTCGTACTTCTAACCATCACCTTCGTTGTCATTATCCTCGTCCGTCCTGTAAGGCTTTTCGTTCTTGCGTTCTCTCCATCTGCCTCTCCCTCGTTCTCGCCGTCCCTTTTTCCCTCTTGCTGCTTCTCCTCCTCCTCCTCTTCCTACGCAATCAATTATCCCACAATAATACCATTTGGGATTAAAAACTCCCGTCTTAATATGGCTGGAAAAAGTTTCCTTTGTTATACCTCCGTCAATGAAAGGAACCAATCGGAGACGAATCAGATCTGATTCATTTCGTTATCAGATTTAATTACGGAACCACGGAGTCATTAGGCCGTATTCACAAGTTTTTTATATATTTTTGTCTTAGTAGTATTAAAAATTTCCAGCAAACCCCACCCCATGGTTCTTGTTTTTCCTCCTCAATGCATACGCAAATTTAAATGGGAGTCTCACCATCTCAACTCAAATCCAGGTAATTAGTTTCTCCCCTTAAATCCTTGATAAAGAATTAAAGACGTGTGTAACATCTGGGTATCTTTATTGATACGTCTACATTAAAGATACCCAGATGTTGCACATGTGTCTAATTCTTCATCTTGTTGGCATTGTATACTATACATGTACCACATCAAATCTAGGTAATCAGTTTCTTCCCTGAATTCCTTGATAGATATTACCTTGCTCCTATTTCAACTTCCTCACACATGCCTACAGGATGCTCACTTATCTAGCTCTCAAAATCACCTTCACATCTAACCCATCGTCAAACGTCCCCTGCATTTTCTTCTTTTCTCACCAAATTTATGCACATTTATTATAAACCTATCTTTGCTCACCCTTTCTAGATTACCAAATCATACCAAAAAATTTACTTCGTCTAACTGGATTAACCTTCACATACCACCACACGTCTTCGCTGCAACTTACAAAGACCGTGTTTCACACCAATGTAGAAGCATCTCTATAATTATATTCTAATTACAGTTTCCATTTTTTTTAATCCATTGACAAACTTCAAGGTTTACACAGATTTGTCGTCAGTCCTGTAACAACTTTCTTTATCTCATATATTCTGAGATTCCCCTCATCGTTTGTAAAATCTCTCTGTTGACACGCAGAATTCTTCGTTATTTTCAAAAAATCGGTTATTACATATTTGGATTTAAATCAACAAACGTGTCTCTGGGAAACATCTCCATCTATTTATTTTTTTATATAACAAAATCAAATGTTCTTTTAATTTTTAGTAGTTAATTTTTGGTCAGTATCTCACAATCTGTCAGCAGATCGGAAGGAGGGTTACTGGGGACCCATGATGCTTCTCTCAGTCGCATAGCAACCCAGATGCATCTTATTATTTTGTTTCTCCTACACAAAAAAATGCCGTAATTTGCTGTGTACGTCGTTAATGGACTCTCAACCACTGCTGCTTTGATGTGCCTATACAAGTTCTCAATCCGATTGGCCATAGTTATACGGAATATTAAATCTTGTTTGGTTTTGATGATGCAGGACAGACACGAGCCTTGTCTGGTACCCTCCCTGTCTGGTACCCTCCCTGTATGGCTCCCTCCCTCCCTGTCTCCCTCCCTGTCTGTCTCCCTCCCTGTCTGTCTGTCTCCCTCCCTGTCTGTCTCCCTCCCTGTCTGTCTCCCTCCCTGTCTTGCTCCCTTCCCGTCTGGCTCCCTTCCAGTCTGGTTGTCTCCCTGCCTGTCTTTCATTACATTCGTATGCCTCCCTGCCTCCTTGCTTTCCTACTTCTCTCTCTGCCTCACCTTTATTCCTTCCTCCTTTCCTTTACTCGTAACTCTTTGTTTGAACGCCCGCTTCTTTCATTCCTGTATTTTTTTCTTTTCGCTGCTCTCTCTCTCTCTCTCTCTCTCTCTCTCTCTCTCTCTCCCACTTGCTTCGCTATGTCCTTGTCTTCTCTCCCCTCGCTAGTAGTAATCCGTGGATTGTGTCTCCCTCACCAGTAACAGGTAGACCGTGCTAGTAATTATCTGAGTATTATTAATATAACGCGAGTTCTATTGGTTAGATGAGAATTATTTTCTCTTTCATTTCGAAATATTTTTTTTCAGGAAGATGAAATTAAGCAATTAAAATACATTTTGAATTGCATTTATATACGTGTTTGTTGTTGTCTTGCATCTGTTTCTGTTACTGAGATTTACATCTGTATTTGTTTATGTTTCTGCGTTTGTTAACTGTTGTTTTTAATATTGTTATTGTTGGAAGGGTCTTTAATCTCTGTATAAAGTGGAGGATAGTTTGCTATCTACCACATAAGAGGATCAATTGCATTAATAACCCAGACTCCATAAATCATGTTTCCATCCTGACTGAAGTTTAAATCAAATTGCTTTCATTACAGCAATGTTAGGTGAGGTGGCTGAGTTGGTTCTGGTGTGGAACTTACAAACGTATCAAATACGGAAGAGAAAAACTGTAGAAAAAGGCAGCTCACCTAAATGACCAATGAGTATTATATAGCACGACATATATACATTAATAAATCCATGTGTGTATGTGTGTGTGTGTGTGATCACAATGAAAAACAGTAATATTCCAAGTGCTTACGTATTTTTTCACATTATCTAAGAATATTACAATATTTTAGTTATTGTTCTTCTTTATTTCCTCCTTTCTCTGTGGGGAAGTGGAAAAGAATTCTTCCTCCGTAAGTCACGCGTGTCGTAAGAAGCAACTAAAAGGCCGGTAACAAGGGGCTAGTAACCCCTTCTATACACATACTAAATTTACAATGAAAAACTTTCGCTTTTCTTTTAGGTCTCCCCGCCTCGGGGTTATACGGCCGGTTTATTCAAAGTATATATATATATATATATATATATATATATATATATATATATATATATATATATATATATATATATATATATATATATATATATATGTTGCTCTTCGCCTAGCCGCCCCCATACTCACCGAACATAGGTGTATTTGCGGCAGGGCGACGGCTGATCAATTCGGACTTCATGGTCTAGTGTGTCACACATCAGAAGGAAAGTATACTAGACATGAGGAGGTCAATGACATCATAAAGAGAAGCCTCGCCACAGCCCGTTGCCCAGCTAAACGGGAACCCCAAGTGCAGAGGTCTGATGGAAGTCAAAAGCGTCCTGATGGAGCCACCATGCTACCCTGGAAGGATGGTAAGCAGATTGCTTGGGACTACACCTGTGCTGCCACATTGGCAGACACCTACCTGCCACACTCCTTAGCCGAAGGGGGTGGAGCTGCCAGCCACAGGGAGATCCAGAAGACCCGCAAATATGAAGACCTTCCCTCTTGCTATAACTTCATCCCAATAGGGTCGGAGACCCATGGAGCATGGGGCAAGTGTGCTCTAAAGTTTCTCAAGGAGCTGGGTGGAAAACTCATCATAGAAACCAAGGACCACAGGGCGACCAGCTTCCTCTTTCAGAGACTCAGTGTTGCGATCCAGAGGGGAAATACCTGCAGTATTTTGGGCACGCGGCCCACTGCCGGGGAGTTGGACGAAGTATTTGACATGTAGCTCTGAGTTGTTATCTATGTTGTTTTACTCCCCATTGTATTTTGTCTTGAAATAAAGTTTGTAAAAAAAAGATGGGGTGGTAGGGGAAGTGGAATATTCAAATGGCTTCAGAAAGAAATCTAAATATTCTTCCTTGAAGTCTTTTTATCCACTTCTCCGAGGCAATGGGTCCCACAATTGACACCAGAGGTGGACCCTATCCTATATATATATATATGTATATATATATATATCAATAACAACACTGCGACTAGCCGAGGACTAACCCATGTCTAATACATGACGCTCTAACCCTCAAGACCACCCAATCCTACAAGAATCACGCACCCAGCAGAGCTAGGTGTTTTACCGTGATCCGAGGACATACGATGGTGTGGGTGCCTCTGAGCTAATTTCATTCTACTCCCCGTTTGGTGTACTAGCTTCCACAAGCAGTAAATGTATTAATGTAACCACGGACGAGTGGTATTTAATCAATAACAACACCAGTACGGAAGTGTGTAGGTGCCGATTTATCAATACGAAACACCGTACTACTTCATTGCAACGACGTTGAGCGAAATGTCGCTTTAGAAAATTCTTACGGAATTTGATTAGTCTTTTACTTCTCGGTTTCTCTACCTTGCCATCCTTAGGCATGACGTCATTCGTAAATAAAAAAAACAGCAAATGCATATATTGTGTTCCCTCCCACTGTTCCTCCCCCACAAACACACAACAATAAAAATGTTATAGCAGGGGGCCAGCAGGCACATATATACCAGGAATGGCAGCTCTTTCAACTAAGCTGTGTCATAATCGACAATGATTGGTACCAGATGTCTAACGCTTTCACTCAATATTGACTGCAGATTCACGGAAAAAAATGACCCAATGACTCAATTGTGGGGTACGTATGAGGGAAGGGGGAGAGGGAAGGGAGGAAGGAGGAGAGGCAGAAGGTGAGAGAGGAGTCAATGGAGGTAATGGGGTGGATGGAGGTGGGTTGGGGTTGGGTAGGGGATTTTTAGAATGTGATTGGATACATCCGTTGTGTGTGGGTACACTATTCTGTATGAGAGGTACAGGGAGGCAACAATGTGTTTTCCTGTGATATTTCATCATAGAGGATGGACTGTATATATGAGCTGATGAAAGCTGTCGGCCAGAGCAAAAGATTTCAGTGGGGTGGCGAGGATATCGTCAAGTACCTCACTTGGTGTGTTGAATAGCAATGGTGTTGAGGGTGATAGCACTGCTAGTGGTGGTGCTATTCTGATAGTGCTGATAGTGGCGATGGTTGACTATTGACTGTCTTTGAGTAACAGCAACGGCAAAAAAAAAAAAATTCCTCAATTAAAAAAAAAATACCCCCGGTGTTTAGATTCACGCGACGTACGAAAGCGCTAAATTTAGTCTGCAAATTTTATATTTGAAATACATATGCAAAAAGTTAGGGAACTCCAGTTTGGAGTGGGTCAGTTTCCTGTCAACATGCAAACTAGACACGTGGCCAAAATATTTTTCCGTCGACATGAATACAAAGAGGTAAATAATATTTTTAACCTTAAAAATAGCATCAACAACATGGGTAATGGCATCAATATTATCCCTGGTAATAAGTGAATCGTCCCCGTCAACAAGACATCAATATCTACTTTACAGATGTTAGTGAATGGTTGATGCTCTAGACTTCAAGCCATCAACAACCCCAACATCATCAATGAGACCACTACATCACTGACCAACACGACAGTAAGACCACTCTCACAACATCGTATCTGGAAACACGAAATGTAACTGGAAGTATGGGAAATATACGTAACGGAACTGGTTTTTTGCAGAAAAGCCACACAGTAAGGCCCATGAGAAACAAGGTGACCAGCCATTACTTCAAAAATAAAATATTTCAAACGACACATTTATGTTTATCACAAAAAATAATCGTAGTTTTAACTTATTAATTACGATTATAGAAAATCTTAAGCTGGCAATCTAGAAGTCACGAGTCGCTCTTACTGACCACTAAGACCACACTGGCTACAATAAGAAATACCACTTTTTTTCAGGCAGTGTTACTAGGTGCCCCATAAATGACATCAGTCTCTGCGGATTTGGCCCGCATGAGGCCCACTGTCTACTTTCACGTGTTTTTTTTACACACATCGTCTTGCAATGATACCTCCATAGGGCCGTCAACACATCTGATGACAAAGATCTGGGTCATTTTTTTTTTTTTACAAAGTAACATCGCTAAGCTGGCGAGGCAGACAGTACCTACCACCCAACGGGCTCTGCTGAACTGTGATGGATGGTATAACACCCTTTCATTACATATCTCGAACGTCAAGAAAATAAAATTATGTACGACACAGCAAGGCTTCACTATAGAGGTGGTGTAGGGAAGGTCTTCAGCCTGGTCAGCCTCGAGGGACGAGCCAACAGATCCTTCCCTCCCCACCTAAACCTACCCAGGCACCGACCTTTAATATGCAAATTGTATATACACAGATTAGTCAGTCTTCACAGCTTCCTAGGGTGATGTATATCAGGGGAACGTCCTCCAGCCTTTCTTAGGATGCTGATGCAGTAACGCCAGCCATGGAGAAGCCAGAACTGGGGCAGAAAGAAGGAGAAGAAGGGGCTGAAGAGAAAGGGAACAAAGGGATGATGTGAGAGCGGGAAAGAAGAGATACAAGAGGTATGGAGGGGGAAGAGAGACGTCACCTGTGATTACGTATTTGTAAATATTTGAGATGAACTCAAGCTCTTGGCTCAGTCTCTTAATTTCAGTTGACTGGCGTAATTAACGTATAAAAATCAGTGTATGGTAACATTCTCTCCTTTTATACCTTATTTTACAATGAAGAAATGCGGCTAAATATCGCGAGTTCAATTTAGCTAGAGAAGAGCTCCACACTATGTATTAAAAACAACCTTAATGCGTCTACGCCTAAGTTTCAGTTTTCTAAAAATCATCCTATGATCATCGGGTATACATATGCTATTGATGATATTTTGTTTATGTATACTTGAGGTGACAAACTTGGCGTAATGTCTACTCTCAGATGCTTTTTCTTCCGCTTCCATGAACTACCTTCCCGGGTGGTACTCTCTCTCAGGTCTCATGTCACTAACGTCAAGTTAAATTTATTTAACTTGCTGAGGTATAATTTACTACAGTTTGCTCTGCTTGTCCTGTACTCGAAAGGTTTTCGACATGTTTTAATGTATTGATGTTTATCATGTTTTGTGACGCTTAACTTATATTGTAATATATTAGTCTCCTATATGATTTACGTAATATATATTATGTATGGTAATGTATGCTGTTGGACTTATTTACTGACTTATTATTTCCACAACTAAGACATATGTCCGTATTTTATACCATTTTCAACATTATTATTGCAAGTGGATTTCTTTACCATTCTCAGTTAAGTACACATCTGCACAAATACACTTAACATGTTACCAATGTACGCCCAGGCATGTTTTAATGCCTGTATAGTATAAAAAATGAGGGAGATATTAAATATCTAATTAATTGAAATATTTTTTACTTTGACTTTTAATTTATTTGTCTCTGACATTATTAAACTCACATATGGCAGTCTTCTGCCCACTTTAAAGTAAAGAGGCACCAGTGTGTGATCTGATTGTTTTAGGTCGTATTTAGGGGAATATTGATGTGTTTGGGTTGAGAAGGACCTGCCTACTATGGGCCAGTAGACCTACTGCAGTGTTCCTGCTAATTTTATGTTAAACTAGTCTTGCAAAATACAAATGTTAATGAAAATTGCAAATGTGAACGTTTCCCAGATGATTTAATATGATTCGGTATGATTTAATTGCTTTTGACATTTCGTTCATATATATTGGAAATAATACTGATCCTTGCGGTACCTCACTCATCATGTTCGTCTTTCTGATACTTTCTCTCGAACTTTTATTTAATTCAGATAATCTTTGGTCCTTTGTAGGGCCTTTATTATCACTTTCTGTAAAAAAAAAAATCTGAGGAACAGCGTCAAATACCTTCTTGCAATCCAGGAAAACGCAGTCCACCAATCCTTTCCCTTTAATTTCCTACTTTAGTTTTTCTTACTCTGTCATGGAATGTCATTAGATTTTGAGGCAGACCAACTTGCAGTCGGGAACTACTTCCGTGTCTCCTTGAACGATGATCGGAACGACGTCCATGTATAGCTTTCTGAGAGTTTAAAATATTTCCAATGACTTGAACCACAGCATTTCTGAACTCTCAGTGCCATAGGTGATACATCATTAACTTATAATGTATCCTGTATCCATTAGCTTCTTCATTTCGCTTGTGTGTACGTTCGTCTATAAGTACTGGAAAACATTCATGCTTAAATCTCAAAGAAAAAATCTACATGCATATACTGTACCACAAATACAAAAAGAAAGATGTATAAATACAACAAAATTCAAGACACCTATATTGCCAGAGAGCCACTAAAAATATAGAACAAAAAATCAAATGACTAATTCCAATTATTCACTCCAGTGCGATTTGCGAATCAGCCAACACCTGGAGCACTTATCTCCGGCACAAGGGCTCTCACGTCACCTCAGGCTCCGAATGTAAACAAACCGACGGACGGGAAGGGAGAAGACCGAAAAAAAATAACAAGAGAGGATCGAAATGCGCCACTGTTGCCGGGTGTTTGCCAGGGTATCTTGCGACCACACCAGCTGTGTTTGCTCTGTTTGTGAGAGGAGAGAAAGTGATTTTTTGTTTTAAGAAAATTGGGTTTAAAGCTGGGTAGGGTGCGCTGCTTCTCTCTCTCTCTCTTAAATATATATATATATATATATATATATATATATATATATATATATATATATATTATTTAATAAAATATACCTATTGGTAAAAAAAAAAAAGAATGAAAAGATGGGGTGGTAGGGGAAGTGGAATATTCAAATGGCTTCAGGAAGAAATCCAAATATTCTTCCTTGAAGCCTTTTTATCCACTTCTCCGAGGCTATGGGTCCCACAATTTGTACCATAGGTGGACCCCATTTGTAAATATATATATAAACACACACACACACACTATAGTTACATAGTGGAACAAATTCTAATTATGTTTCCCGGTCATATTCCATCACACACGATGCGTTACAGTATGTAAAAATGGTGACATCTGTCAGCCTGACCTGGTATACGTCAGTCAGAGATGAGTCGAAATGGGCGGGTAGAGGGGACGAGAAGGGAAGAGGGGTGAGTAGGGATCGTGGAGCCCGAGGGCACTGAGGGGAAAGGGATGGTGTGGATGAAGGGGTCGTGAAAACCTGAAGGGTCGTTTGGGAAGGATATGGTCGAGAGAATGAGATGGTGTGAGTAAGAAGGAGACAAGAGGGCTTTATGAGAGACGAGGTTAAAATGTGAGTTATGAGGGAGGTCACTAGAAGTGGGTATTGATGGAGGTCAGAAAGGCCATTTTTTCCATGTGTTGCCTCTTGTAGTCACTTTATCTCTAATTCTTATCATCTCTTTTCCATCATATATCTGCCGATTTGTATTCTTTTACAAAGCAAGAGTTGTAAAAAGCTGGAACGAGTTAGATCTTAATACAGAAGAGACTCACTCTATCCAAGCACTGAAAAGCAGTAAATAAGTATCTGGGTGTTAGCCGGCTGTTGTGGGTCGCATCCTGGAGTATACCTGGAGAGGGTTTCGGGGTCAACGCCCCCGCGGCTCGGTCTGTGACCAGGCCTCATGGTGGATCAGGGCCTGATCAACCAGGCTGTTATTGTTGGCCGCACGCAAACTGACGTACGAATCACAGCCCGGCTGGTCAGATACTGACTTTAGGTGCCTGTCCAGCGCCTTCTTGAAGACAGCCAGGGGTCTATCCTGAGGACAAAATGAATCTAATTTGCCCGAAATGTTCTGCATTAACCAGAGGCTTTCTATATAGTATGTCACTAATGTCAGCTATGGTCTGTATAAGTTGTATCATGTACTTGTAGAAATGAAGATTATTATTATTATTTTTATAGAAGCAAAATTTAATTTCCGTGTGATAAATGGACAAAAGCTCCTGTGATCGACTTCAAAATCTTATGTTATTATTAAAATCAAAACCAGGTGGTAAACCCGCAAGGGTTATACAGTGCTATCCAGCACTTGTGTATTCTGATTTGGAAGCAGACTAGTTATCACACAGAAACTAAGTCCTGCTATGAAGCTCACTTCTCTTTACCTTCTTCCTACCCGAGCGGTTTAACTGTTCTACTCTTTCCAAATTTCTACAGTTTATACTTTGTAAAAAAAAAAATGCTTTTAATGTCTCTGTGGCTGGTTTTGGTGTGCTCATGGGGATAAATATTTCTAGAAACCAGCCACAGAGTCAGTCCTAGTCTAACTTGTCCATCCCACATTATTTAGCGGGATTCGTTCATGATTAGACGTGTGCAATATTTGGGTATCTATTTTGTAGACGTTTCGCATTCCAGTGGTTCTTTATCAGTACAATACAGGAACATAAACGGTAGGCTGTAGAAATGGAGGTAATCAGTCTCTCAGCTAAGACCAGATGATAAGCACCGTAATCTTGATGAATCAATATTCCAGTGCACTGCACGTGCTCCTGGGCTCAGGGACTGTTTACCTTCTTGTCTACAGTCCTCCCTTTACGTACTGTATTGATAAAGCCACTGAATAGCCAAACGTTCCCAAAATAACGATACCCAGATGATGCATATGTGAAGAACAAAAGGCACAAAACCGTGACTGGAACAATACACAAATAACCTAGGAGAGAGAGAGAGAGAGAGAGAGAGAGAGAGAGAGAGAGAGAGAGAGAGAGAGAGCTTACGACGACGTTTCGGTCCGACTTGGATCATTTACAAAATCACACTGACTCTGTATTGCACGTGTGTTTAAATCATCAGCTTGTTTGGCATTGTATACCATTGATATATAATGTATTCATGTTTTCTCCTTGTCTACAATGCAAAGACGTTAATTCAGTCTTTTCCATAGCTTAAAATCTGCATTCTCGGCACCAGTCAGCGAAATAAGCAATTTAATTTCCTAAGGGTTGCCGGACTTACAGAATGGGGAATATTTAATATCAGGGAATGCCATTCTGTATTTTAGTAATGTTGTAAATTAGGGGTAAGTTTGCTAGTAATTCTACACTTAACGACTTGATGGGGGTGTTGAATATACAGTTACCCATATAGTTACCTATTAGAGATAGTGTGAGAAATGGGGAAACCCTTTGGAAATACTTCAAGTGCTGGTTTCTTGCTGAGTATACATTCTCTCTCTCTCTCTCTCTCTCTCTCTCTCTCTTCTCTCTCTCTCTCTCTCTCTGTCATGGCCTGTGATGCATTTTTTTTGTCCCCGTTTCAATGTTCTTCAAGAATACATCAATTATTACTGTGAAAAACTGCTTGCTAGAAGCTGTCATCAGCAGGCAGCCAAATATAGTACCGAGCCTGCACTGTGCTGCCAGTTTAATTTTGATGGGAAAGCATTGATTACGTGAGCTGTACTTGACACCACTCGCCTTTGATCGTCCAAGTTGTACGAGAGAGAGAGAGAGAGAGAGAGAGAGAGAGAGAGAGAGACAGACAGACAGACAGACAGACAGACAGACAGACAGACAGACAGACAGAGACAGAGAAGACAGACAGACAGACAGACAGACAGACAGACAGACAGACTTTTACAGCACTGTCTTCAGAACCCAAGTGGACGTAGAGTTAGTAATTCTGATTTTACTTAATTTTTCTACGTATTTTCCACTTGTGTTACCAAGAAAATTGTAAAAATCTTAACTTGTATAGCATTCCTGAATAAACCTACTTACGTGTAACGGAGCGACAAGTGGCTGTTTCACCTTCTCTGTTCTATAAAAAGTTTAAATGAAAGTTCACGTTGCCTGTACAACTCCATGACCTAGAGAATACTTAAATTAGGTTTCAGAAAGACCACACAAACATGAGCTCGATATCTAGTGAGACAAGACGTGTAGACACTGTAGTAAATAAATTAGAAGGGACACTACTACTACGATCGTACCTCCTGTTAGGTAATTTACACATGTATAATTGTTCTTATGCGTAACTGTGTCTTAATAAATAGCTCAGTGGTAGAGGGACTCAGCTTCAAGACCGGGCTGGACGTATGGGCAAGTCTCCTAATATCTGTATATGTAACATGACCCATGAAATCGTAATGACACGATTGCAAACAAACCATACCTCGGGTGGGGTTCGAACCCGCGGTCAGAGAGTCTCAAAACTCCAGACCGTCGCGTAAGCCACTGGGCCAGCTAGCTTCAATAAGATTCATCCAACTAGGTATATTTCTACACCATAGGAAGGTTAGCATAGGCACCACTGTGTCCACAAATGCAAGTTTTTACAGACGAATCTCCCGCTAGCATGCTAGCGGGAGATTCTTCACATATTTCGTGGCTGTGAGCAGGCCATTCTCAATCCGAGAGTGATAATCGTTATAATTACTATAATTATTATTATAATCTAAACCCACAAGAGTCATACAGCGCTGAATAAACGTTAAATATTCCACGTTTCTTATTCTTCCTCGACCACCTCTCTGTCAAACTTACCTACCACAGCGCACTTTATTAATTTGCTTATATATTAAATATATGTTTTTTAAAGGTTTATGTGACCCTAAACCCAACCTAACGAAACTCAACCTAACCCAAGCCAACCCAGGTTTGAACCCATTGCAAGTCCTAAAACTCACAGGCCAGTGGTGGTTAAAGACTGCCAGTGACCTATTGACCTAAAACTGGATATATTTCGTTTGCCGTTGCGTCTGACATAGTTATCCCCAGCTCCTAATTTCCCGAGCGCACTATTCCCAAAATATTGATCCAAATAAATGGCACTATGGGCCATTACTGCGTAGTAAAGACTCAGGGCTTCGTTTTTACTAAGAAATTCAATTTGTCAAAGTATGAGGTCGATCTGAAGTGAAACTCATGGTACAGAAAATATTTTCATCTTTTTTTTTTCGTATCGTGGATTAACTTTTACCTTGGATGTTTCTGTGAGTGTTT
Source organism: Cherax destructor (assembly GCA_009830355.1). Classification (NCBI taxonomy): domain Eukaryota; kingdom Metazoa; phylum Arthropoda; class Malacostraca; order Decapoda; family Parastacidae; genus Cherax; species Cherax destructor. The sequence continues at coordinate 34,624 of WNWK01003841.1, forward strand.
TGTGGAATTTTTTTTTTTATTATTGGCAGGAGGGGGGTTAGTGATCTGCCAGGTGGAAGGGCTCTTCAGATCTCTTCCTTTCCTTCCGTGTTGCTGAAATGCAACGTTGCCAATATGTATGTTTTAGTGGGCTTCTAGCATTCATTTCTCTCATGTGATTTGCTATTGCACGCGCGCGCACATACAGACACACACACACACACATACAACAGGCCTAGTGTCTAATCGACATGTGCTAAGTACAAAATGGTAACGAACTAACACACACATTTACATTCCCCCCAACCAACAAGCCAAGTGTCTATCGACAAGTGCCTTTAACAACTAACTACTACTACTACTACTACTACTACTACTAACACACACACACACACACACACACACACCAGTTGCGTGAAGCCTAAATCAGCTGGCCCCGAGAGGGACGGGGGAGGGGCAGAGGGAAGGCTTCCCGGAATTCTTCACCTGACCTACCTACCTGTTGTTGTGTGTGGTGTATCCGAGGCGCGGTAATAACATGCAGTGTGCCACGAATTTGCTGCCCCCCGCGCCACTAATACAACCTGATAAGCCCATAACTCTGCCAACCCCTGATATATGCCAGCCCAAATTAACCTTTTTTTCAGCCTCCCCTCCATTCCTCTTACAAGGATCTTCCTTACATGCATGGGGAATTTAATTCATATATATATATATATATATATATATATATATATATATATATATATATATATATATATATATATATATATGAGAGGAGAACATTCGTCACCTGATGTTGTTAGTGATGCTGTCACCTGCTACTTAGACAGCTGGTCCTGACGTAGCACCGGCATATAATAAATACGTTGGCGGGGTCACAGCCGAGCCTAATGCGGACGATCTGAGCACGGCCGATCTAGATCTCATTTGCATAATTGCAGATCAACTTTCCAGAGGTCTTGAATTGTGTCGCTACTGTTGCTGTTGGTGTTGCTGCTGTTTTCGTTGGTGGTGTTGCTGTTGCTGTTTGTGTTGTTGGGTTTTTCTACTGCTGTTGGGGCTGGTCTGTTGATGGTGCTGATAGTGTTTGGTTGGTGGTGCTGCTTGTGTTGGTGGTGGTGCTGCTTGTGTTGGTGGTGCTGCTGCTTCTGTTGGCAATTTTGCTGCTGCTGTTTTTTTATGGTTCTGTTGGTGCTGCCGCTGTTGGTGCTGGAGTTAGAGGTAGCCGTGGTCATAGTGCGTTTTGCAACCGTTAACGGCGATAGTCGTGATTCTGTTGGCAGCGAAGGTGGTGATACTGTTGGTTTTAGGGGCCCTGTTAGTGTTGATTGTGGTTTCGTTGCAATGCTGGTGCTGTGGTTAGTGGCTAGTGAGTTAGTGGTTGTGGTAGTGGTACTGTGGTTAGTGGCTAGTGAGTTAGTGGTTGTGGTAGTGGTACTGTGGTTAGTGGCTAGTGAGTTAGTGGTTGTGGAAGTGGTACTGTGGTTAGTGGCTAGTGAGTTAGTGGTTGTGGTAGTGGTACTGTGGTTAGTGGCTAGTGAGTTAGTGGTTGTGGTGCTGGTACTGTGGTTAGTGGATAGTGAGTTAGTGGTTGTGGTAGTGGTACTGTGGTTAGTGGCTAGTGAGTTAGTGGTTGTGGTGCTGGTACTGTGGTTAGTGGCTAGTGAGTTAGTGGTTGTGGTAGTGGTACTGTGGTTAGTGGCTAGTGAGTTAGTGGTTGTGGTGCTGGTACTGTGGTTAGTGGCTAGTGAGTTAGTGGTTGTGGTACTGTGGTTAGTGGCTAGTGAGTTAGTGGTTGTGGTGCTGTGGTTAGTGGTTGTGGTGCTGTGGTTAGTGGCTAGTGAGTTAGTGGTTGTGGTGCTGGTACTGTGGTTAGTGGCTAGTGAGTTAGTGGTTGTGGTAGTGGTACTGTGGTTAGTGGCTAGTGAGTTAGTGGTTGTGGTGCTGATACTGTGGTTAGTGGCTAGTGAGTTAGTGGTTGTGGTAGTGGTACTGTGGTTAGTGGCTAGTGAGTTAGTGGTTGTGGTGCTGTGGTTAGTGGTTGTGGTGCTGTAGTTAGTGGCTAGTGAGTTAGTTTACCTGGAGTTTACCTGGAGAGAATTCCAGGGGTCAACGCCCCCGCGGCCCGGTCCGTGACCAGGCCTCATGTTGGACCAGAGTCTGATCAACCAGGCTGTTACTGCTGGCCGCACGCAGTCCAACGTACGAACCACAGCCTGGCTGGTCAGGTACCGACTTTAGGTGCCTGTCCAGTGCCTGCTTGAAGACAGCCAGGGGTTTGTTGGTAATCCCCCTGATGTATGCTGGGAGGCAGTTGAACAATCTTGGGCCCCTGACACTTATTGTGGTGTCCCTCAACGTGCTAGTGGCACCCCTGCTCTTCATTGGGGGGATGTTACATCGCCTGCCGAGTAGTTGTGGTGCTGTGGTTAGTGGCTAGTGAGTTAGTGGTTGTAGTTGTGGTGCTGTGGTTAGTGGCTAGTGAGTTAGTGGTTGTGGTGCTGTGGTTAGTGGCTAGTGAGTTAGTGGTTGTGGTGCTGTGGTTAGTGGCTAGTGAGTTAGTGGTTGTAGTTGTGGTGCTGTGATTAGTGGCTAGTGAGTTAGTGGTTGTGGTGCTGTGGTTAGTGGCTAGTGAGTTAGTGGTTGTAGTTGTGGTGCTGTGGTTAGTGGCTAGTGAGTTAGTGGTTGTAGTTGTGGTGCTGTGGTTAGTGGCTAGTGAGTTAGTGGTTGTGGTGGTGGTGGTGCTGTGGTATTGGTGAGTTGGTGGTTGTGGTTGTGGTGCTCTCAGCCTTGTTAGTGGTTTATTTTCTTTGTATTCCTCCCACTTCGCAAACCACACAGTGCTTAACGTGACTCCTCCCGAAATATTACCACAACAAACCTGCAAATGAGCGATGGAGGTTATGCTAGTGGTTGTGAGAAAGACACTATGATGAGACACTTTCTAGGACGTTTCGGCCGGATATTTGATATAGTCCAGGAGGAAACGTCGCAATAATCATTCTTTCAGCCTGCCCCGTATCTTCTCTGTTCTCCCATTGCGATGCACAGTATTTTCCGGCATATAAGGCGCACGGGCATATAAGACGATGTTTCCAAGCAGTTGTAACGTAACATTAGTAAACAACTTGATCATATAAGGAGCAGGCTGATTTTCCAAGACTGAGAAAGGTGCGTCTTATATGCCGGAAAATACGGTATATATTTCTCCCCCTCCCTCCCACGCGGTGAATCTCTTCCCCCTCCCCCTCCTCTCGGTGTATCTCTCCCCCCTTCCCCTCCTCTCGGTGTATCTCTCCCCCCTCCTCCTCTCAGTGTTTTGTTAACTGGACACACAGCTCTCATCTGGCACTAATTGCATTCCTTTCTGGTGATGCAAACTCTTCATAGCATCTGCAGAGGGTAGACTAGGGTGAAGGGGAAAGGGGAGGGAGGTAAGGGAGTACGGAAGGGAAGGAAGGTAATTGTTGAGGAAGGAGATGTAGTGGTGACGAGGAAGGGGATTTTATTATTAAATAAAAGTAGACGCATCAGAATTGTGCTTCAACTTTATTCTAGGTAAGTGGACACAGGTACGATTAATGTGACAATTTTATTGTTGCCACAATAAAGTGTCACATTAGTAACACCTGTGTCCATTTATTTCACACTTTGTCGATAATTCTACCATCATTACTAAGTCTATTCTATATGACAGTTGTACGGTGTAAACAAAAGCTAGTTATGTTTTCCCGTCATATTACATCACGCAGGATGGATTTCATGCATCAAGAGGAAAAATCTGACAGCCTGACCTGGGAGACTTCAGTAAGGCCATCAGCCTATCGTTAAATATTCCACTATGGGGTTAACAGCTATGGAATCTTCAAAGGTTTCGTTCCAGCAGAGCTGGAATTACCACAGCTTGCAACATCCCTCAGGAGGGTTTATCCCAAACACACAAGTGAGATGGGATTTATGAAGTCATGTCCATCACAGGTTCACGACATTAACATGAAAACTATAATTCCAGTGTTGCAGTTGGTCTACGAAAACCGGTCGGAACGTCGCAAAACAAACACTGCTAAACTTACATTACCGAGGAGAATGAAGAGGGAGAAAAGTTGGATGGAAGGGAAGGCATGGAAAAAGACCACGCCCTTCAACGCTAATCAAAATATTCCCCCCATAACTCCCATGGGCTCAGACGAATGTTCCCTTCCTTCCCCATCCCCACCAAATTAAATCGACCGGACAGTTCCTCCCTCGCCTTTCGGACATTTTTCTCCCTGGACTTATTCTCCGTTGCAGTTTCGACCTGGAAAAAACAACAGAGCAGTTCCCAACAACAATTATTTAGAGAGAAACAGACGGCTGCAGAAATTGGTGAAGTCTTTCTGGTAGTTTAGGAACATGCAGTCGACCCATATACTAACTGTTATGGGATTTGATTATGTTTGAGACATTTTCCATCCGTAAACCTGTGCTGGTGTACTGTGAACAGAAAGCGTTATTTTTTTTCAGGTTTGTGACCTATAAAATGTGGCCTCGCCAGCGCACGTACGGAAGCTCCCGCTCGTGCGCGCGCACGCACACACACACACACACACACACACACACATACACACGTAATTACATGAGAAAATCTTTGATATGTGTATATAAAGAAAAATCTAGTGTTAGCTGACATATGAAGAATTCACCAAAAAAAAAAAAAAAATAAGATATAAGGCAAAATAAAGCAAGTGTTGGTAATGGATGGAAGAACACAATAAAGATATCCAATAAAGATATCCTAAGTGTATCCACTTAAGCGTCCTTCCATCCATATTGTTGATATCTTTACACCATCTACTTTCAGTGTTAACATAAGAACATAAGAAAGAAGGAACACTGCAGCAGGCCTACTGGCCCATGCGAGGCAGGTCCAAATCTCCAACGGCTTAAGCCAATGCCCCTACTGAGCACAGTGTTCACAGGTGGTGAACACTGTTTGGCTTCATGGCACTGTGGCAAAGGGACAAGAATACAGTGAATAAGCTAATGAATAAGTGATAATAGGAACAACATAAATAACAAGAATAATATCACATTCTCCCCAGTAAAATATAGACCTAATATATCAAGCCAAACATCCTCAGCAAACAATACAATGTGATCACAACGCTTAATCCAAATTAATATTCGTGAATATAAATCAATTTCTTATTGACCTGCTTGAGAATGGCCGCATAAACTTACACGAAAATCTGGCCCTTTGTATTTATAATGTGGAAAGCCCGGCTTAAGTATGCCAGTGGATGATTATACCCGGAGGGGGTGTCTGGGTCAACGCCCCCGCGACCCGGTCAGTGACCAGGCTTCATGTATACAGCGGCGGTATACAAGGGGTTGGTTCCCCACTAATAACCACCAGCGGTTATCTAGCAGTTGCTAAAATATTAAATGGGTTATTATTAATAAGATTGGGTAGCTTTAAAAATAGCTGTGGTAAATACTGAGAGAGTTGGGTTAGAGTTGAATGAACTAGTGATGTATCGGATATTTGCATCCGCATCCGCATCTGCGGAACATCCGCACAATTTCTTACATCCGTATCCGCATCCGCATCCGTATTTCACAGCAAACAGATATCCGTATATACATCCGCATCCGAAATCCGCGGAACATCCGCACAATTATTTCTTACATCCGCATCCGCATCCGCGGAACATCCGCAGAATTTCTTACATCCGCATCCGCATTTGCATCCGTAAAATGAGTAAATAAGACATCCGTATACACATCCGCATACCGGATATCTAAATTTTTCACATCCGATACATCCCTAGAATGAACTAGCAGAGCATGGGTTAGTAGGACTGTTGAAACTTAGACTCTGGGTGACTTTGAGAAATTATTGGTCGAAAATATGAGTTGGGGTTGAATCTGTATGGGACTTACCAAGTATGGGCCAGTAGGTCTGCTGCAGTGTTCATATCTTATGTTCTTAAGTTCTGTCAAGGACCCCTCGTCAGGAAACACTTTCCTATTTCCTGACGAACAAAACACCCCCATGAACTCTGTGCTTGTTAGTACAAAACAATCATTAATAAAAAAAAAGCCTTATATGAAGAAATGGAAAAGAATCTTTCCTCCGTAAGTCATGCGTGTCGTAAAAGGCGACTAAAATGCCGGGAGCAAGAGGCTAGTAACCCCTTTCTTTTGTATAAATTACTATAAGTAAAAATGGACGAAAACTTTATAATTTTCTTCTTTTTTGTGTGTTAATCTTCCTCGGTGGGAGACTGATGGTATGTTGATTTATTTTATGAGGAGCAGGAACACATTACTGAGTATGTTGCCTCATTAATGAGGATTCTCTTCTCTCTCTCACTCACTCTCACTCTCACTCTCACTCTCTCTCACTCTCTCTCACTCTCTCTCACTCTCTCTCCCCTCCTCTCCTCACTCTCTCTCACTCTCTCTCACTCTCTCTCACTCTCTCTCACTCTCTCTCACTCTCTCACTCTCTCTCACTCTCTCACTCTCTCTCATAAGAACATAAGAACATAAGAAAGGAGGAACACTGCAGCAGGCCTGTTGGCCCATTCTAGGCAGGTCCTTCACATTCCATCCCACTAACAGAATATTTGTTCAACCTAATTTTCAATGCTACCCAAGAAATAAGAACATAAGAACATAAGAAACATAAGAAAGGAGGAGCACTGCAGCAGGCCTGTTTACCCATACTAGGCAGGTCCTTCACAATCCGTCCCACTAACAGAATATTTGCTCAACCAAATTTTCAATGCTACCCAAGAAATAAGCTTTGACAATTCTACCCACTCATGCCGAGTCCCACTCAAATCCAACCCTCTCACTCATGAATTTATCCAACCTAAATTTGAAACTACCCAAGGTCCTAGCTTCAATAACCCTACTAGGCAGACTGTTCCACTCATCAACTACCCTATTTCCAAACCAATACTTTCCTATATCCTTTCTAAATCTAAACTTATCTAACTTGAATCCATTATTGCGGGTTTTCTCTTGGAGAGATATCCTCAAGACCTTATTTATATCCCCTTTGTTAATACCCATTTTCCACTTGTATACCTCGATCATGTCTCCCCTCATTCTACGTCTTACAAGTGAATGTAATTTTAGGGTCTTCAATCTTTCTTCGTAAGGAAGATTTCTAATGCTATGTATTAATTTAGTCATTCTACGCTGAATGTTTTCTAACGAATTTATGTCCATTCTGTAATATGGAGACCAAAACTGAGCTGCGTAATCTAGATGAGGCCTTACTAATGATGTATAAAGCTGTAATATAACCTCTGGACTTCTGTTGCTAACACTTCTTGATATAAATCCCAGTAATCTATTTGCCTTATTACGTACGCTTAGGCATTGCTGTCTTGGTTTAAGGTTGCTGCTTACCATCTCACTCTCTCACTCTCTCACTCTCTCACTCTCTCTCACTCTCTCTCACTCTCTCTCACTCTCTCTCACTCTCTCTCACTCTCTCTCACTCACTCTCACTCACTCTCACTCACTCTCACTCACTCTCACTCTCACTCTCACTCTCACTCTCTCTCACTCACTCACACTCTCTCACTCTCTCTCACTTTCACTCACTCTCACTCACACACACACACAAAAAAAAAAAGCACCGGAAAATACCTGGTCTCAGACCGGGCCGCTTGGGCGTTGACCCCCGAAACCCTCTCCAGGTATCTCCAGGTATACTCTCACCACTAGCGGAGCAGAGTGCGTTCCTCACTGCTGTATATCAATAGAGGTATTGTCTCCCGGTCGCTCACTTGGGACCACTTAAACATACATAGACTTGCTCATAAACCAGAAAGGGTAAAAGCTGAATGACTGTCGTAATCTAGCGGTAGAACTGACTGCATTCCTCGGTGCTACATATAGCATACATCCACTTCCATTTTTCTTTTATCATGGGTAGTAAACCTATCATCACATACGTTGTGATTTTTTTTTTTTTTTTTTTTTGCTAAGATGTGAACCTATAAGAGCAGAGCCTCGGTCAAATGACCAAAAGTTTCAGAGGTGTTAGTCAGATGATTAAGACATTAGAAAGTAAGGATGGAGGAACACTACAGCAGGCTTGATGATTGAGACATAAAAACGTAAGGATGAAGCCTACGGTGTAGCCTACGGTGTAGGCTTCATCAGTGAAATACAGAGGAGAACGTACTGTAGGCAACAGTAATATTGGCGAGGTAAAGATGATGAAATCAGTCCATCATCCTTGGAGAAATAGTTTGAGGTGGTCAGTCCCTCAGCCTGGAGGTTCAGCTCCATGGTCTCTCCATGTGAGAGAGAAATGAGACGAGAACCCTGCCTTGGGAAACAGAACCTTTTACTGTAGCAGCTATTGATTTCCTTGCATGAACCTTACCATATTTAATGCTGATAAATTGGAACCAAGCTGATCAGACTTTCCAAAGTTACAAACGAAAACTTTGGAGGAAAAGTTCAGATTCAGGATGGATATAGAGAAGCACTGGAGTGGAACAAACTCTCGAGTACCGTCATAGAAGCTAAGACGTTGTGTAGTTTTAAAAATAGGCTAGATAAATACGTGGGTGGGTGTGAGTTGGACCTGACTAGCTTGTGCTAATAGGTCTTAATGCTTTGCTCCTTCCTTAAGTGGAAGTGACCTGACTAGGTGGGTCATTGGTCTAAGCCTGGGAGTGACATGGACTTGCCTCGCATAGGTCAGTAGACCTGCTGCAGTGTTCCTTCTTTCTTATGTTCTTATGTTAACAAGGGGGGAAAAAACAGAGACGATCGCTTAATATACTTTTCACCTTTGCACGATGAAGAAATACATAGGATAAAAATTCTGAATAGGCCTGAGGCGACTTTGTTTATGAAGTAGTCAGCAACAAAGAGATGAAAGGAAAATGTTCAGCTTTCAACTTTAATTAGATAATCCCGGTAAAGAGTTACCATATGGTTTTGATGTGTATTTTTTTCCCCCGGTGCTTCATTTCCAGATGATTTCTTGAGAATTCCTCTGTATATCGACTTGAAACTTATGCCTATTGTGACTTATGATAGGAGGATTCCTAATGAACATGGACCGATTTGGGAAATACTCTAATATTTATGTAGATTATGTAGGAAGATCCTCTCTAGTCATTGAAGAGACAATAGACAACTACGAACTTACTACACACACATTAACTCATATCAGGTGAAGCCTCAAATGGTAAATAAGAATTTCTCCCAAATTTTTATAGTCTCGAAAACGATTGGAAATACTTTTTTCACATTATATATTTAGCCTTCTAAACATACCAGTAAACATGCTTAGAAGTAATTGTCATATTTATGAAAATTAAGCCTGTCTAATTTTTTTTATACAAGTAATTATTTGTAGAATATCTCAAAAATTATCCAACAAAATTTCTTTGAAATCTGAATCTGCTTGTCTTGGAATTTCAGAAAGAAAATGTAGAAAATTAGAATTTTTCTATATAATTATGTTCATAGCTATTTATTCTTCAAGTATTGGATATGCATTTAATTATAAATTTTACATTTCTATTGATTATAGGTATGCATCACAGATAATCATAGACCTTAGATAATAGCCAGGACATCCTACTCATTTCTGCAATATTGCAAGCACCTGACATGTTGATTGCAACACCAAAGGCCTATAGCTATCATTCAACTCCCCTGTGGTTATGTTGCATCTTCAAATCTTTCGTTCGTGTTATATATATATATATATATATATATATATATATATATATATATATATATATATATATATATATATATATATATATGGTTCAGTGGACTAGAGCGTGATGTGTTTTCGCTCATCATGAGGCAGGCCAAAGTATCATGGGCTCGACCCTGGCTAGTGCAGTGTAGTTATTGATTGATATATATATATATATATATATATATATATATATATATATATATATATATATATATATATATAATATATATATATATAATACATACATATATACTATAGGTAGACTTATACAAATACATTGACAAAAATACTATAGGGAGTAGACCAACATAGATAACTTCTCAGAACTACATCTCTAATTCTTCGTCCAGTTCAACGGCGGTGGGTCGCGTGCCCAGAATGCTGCAGGCATTTCCCCTCTGGATCGCAACACTAAGTCTCTGAGAGAGGAAGCTGGCCGCCCTGTTATCCTTGGTTTCTATGATGAGCTTTTCACCCAGCTCTTTGGGGAACTTTAGAGCACACTTGCCCAATGCTCCAATGGTCTCCGATCCTATTGGGATGAAGTTATAGCAAGGGGAAAGGTCTTCATATTTGCGGGTCTTCTGGGTCTCCCTGTGGCTGGCAACTCCACCCCCTTCAGCTACGGAGTATGGCAAGGTGTCTGCCAATGTGGCGGCACAGGTGTTGTCTCAGGCTTACCATCCTTCCAGGGTAGCATAGTGGCTCCATCAGGACGCTTTTGACTTCCGTCAGACTTGGGGCGGGCGATGTGCGTGTATGTAGACTCCATGTGTATCTCCATGTGTACAGGGACTCGCGCCTTCACCTTTATGTGTACATAGAGCAGTGTGAACATGTCATCGTACGTCCAGCTTATGTATGTTGTTGCCGACGCTTCAGGATAGCACTGGTGTGTGTGTGTGTGTGCGCACACACACACACACTGACAGACAGACACAGACACACACAAGTGCTATCCTGAAGCGTCGGCAACAACATACATAAGCTGGACGTACGATGACATGTTCACACTGCTCTATGTACACATGAAGGTGAAGGCGCGAGTCCCTGTACACACGGAGATACACATGGAGTCTACATACACGCACATCGCCCGGGCCACATCTTCCTGTGTACCCCTTGAGTAAGCGCTCATGTTTACACCAACTTCGTTTTGACTATCAATTACAACCCGGCGCTTTGTTCTGCCTACGTGTGTCGGTCTCTGTGTTTGTCTGTGTGTTTGTCCGTTTGTCTGTGTGTGTGTGTTTGTGCTTGTCAGTGTACTTGATGGTCGGTTACTCTTTTTTGTGTGTTGCTGTTGCGGTCGACTGGAAGGTGTGAAGGAGAAGTCTTCTCTCTCATTATGTGGTTGTCCACCCTAATTATTCTATGACTCTGGTTTGGGTATTGTGTAAATCTTATTCTTTCTTTATCCCTTCTTTTCTCCCTGAATTCATTATTTTTCTTATCTCCTTCCCTGCTTTCTATGTTCCGTTCTCTACCTACTTATCTCCTTCCCTCCTTTCTTTGCTCTGTTCTCTCCCTACTTATCTCCTTCCCTCCTTTGTTCCGTTCTCTCCCTACTTATCTCCTCCTTATCCCTGTCTCTCCCTTTCACTGTATATTTTGCTCAGCTTAGCATCGTTTCCTTATGCCGCTCTCTCTCTCTCTCTCCTTTCCCCCTTCTTTCTTCCTCGTCATCTCTTCTCTGTACCTTTCTTCCTCCTACTTTATAATACAACTCCATCGTTGGAAAGACCTCATTTAGATTAGGCAGAAGACCCCTGGTTTCCCCATTATAAAATGGACACAAATACTCTGGAAACATACAAGGAAGAATGATAAAATTAATCCCCAGTATGAGGTCTCTTTATAATGGATATTCCTGACATTCTAAGCTCTCGATTACTAAATATATGATATGATAAGACATTGTTTTGTGAGCTGGGAATGCTTCTGTTCATTTCTTATCTACCTTAACGAAAATCCAGAGTTTAGCTGAAGTAAATAATGGATATAATAACTGTGATCGAATGTCTGCTCTAAGATTTACTTGTCTGTTGAGAGGTAACCATTTTTTTTTTAATTTACAGAAGGGTTTTACAGGGTTTTAGTAAGAGTGCCTACCATTATTTACAAGCTCAGAGCTGTTACCTTCGTCAGCTCATTTGACAGACTAATCCATCTAGATTAAGGACTTAACGACTATCGTGTATATGTGTATGAGACACGGACAAAATTTTGGATTTTCCTAAATTCAGCATGTGTTAATTTGAATAATACAATAATTGTATAATAAAATGTGATGCTGATTTGATCCTTTCGATAAATTTTCGAGTGAGGGGGGAGGGAACAGCTGCTAAGTGACGCCGGGGAAGAGAGGCCATATTGAATTGAATGATTAATGGGGAAACTAATACATGGTATGGGAATACATATGTATATAGTACTTAATGTAGATTTAACATAGGATAACTCAGTACAGTCAATGTGACTTATTTTCGTTACAGTCCTTATTATTTCGCAATATGCAACTGACAGCTGATGTATTTTACTAAGCTTAATAATCAAACATGATATTTTACGATTGAGATAAAAGGTATAAAATACCGACCAGGTGGAAAAATAAACACAAATGCAATATAATGCGACCCTTTATAGATAAAACCCACTATGTGGGAGAAACGTCATTATAGTATCTCATTATGCTACATTTGTGTTTATTTTTTCACGATATTTTACTTTCTTAAATATATATTACAGAGGAAATAGCACAATAAGAATAAACTAATTTTAATCGTTCCCACTAATTACACTTCGTGCAGGAAATTTTCTACAAACACCTTATAAACACCTTATCAGAAGGAGACCAATCTCCTTCTGATCTTCACTATTCATCTTTGTATTGGACTGATGAAGCCACTGTGGGGGCGAAACGTCTCCACAATAAAGATACCTAAGTGTTGCATATGTGTCTAATTTATCAACTTGATGGCAGATACATTTATTAGGCACTTGTTGACTCACGTCTAGGGTGAGAGGCTTCGTTTATGGCATAACTGCCGTAGTGGCTTGAAATCACCTCTTATTCGTTACCCTGCACTTCCATGTTCTTCAATATGCACAATAAACTAGCCACTTCGGTGGCAAAATCTAAATCTCTAATCTTCAGCAGTGTATTTAGTCGAAGAATATATATATTGTGGTAGTGAGGAATAGTGCGTATTTCGCCTGATTCGACCCTTTGCAAATTCCAGCCGATATAGAGATGCCTAGGTTAGAGTAAGTTAGGATGCTAGATCTCATTTGGGGAATGTTTGTAAGATTAGATTATCTCTGGATTTCGGGACATTTTGTGACATTTTGACGATTTTTTCTCCCCAAGAAACCCAACAACACGGTGTTGACACCTGGTGCTAACCTCAGCGCATGTCAATACACAAAGGCTACATCATAATATTAAAGGTATGTAAATACGACTGATTAATGAGACATGTGCCGCACTTGGATATCCTCATTAAGATAACATGTGGCCATGAAAGGCCACATGTTTTGAAACTAGATTTAAAGTAATTAGATCATCTTTCTGCTAATTCCTTATAAATTCAATAAATTCTCAAAAACATTTATGGACCATGCCTGTTTTTATAAAAAGTTTATTGTAGGTTTAATCTTAAGTCTTCCTAAAAGGCACTGCATGACTATGGCTTTTGTCCAAATATAACAAAAATATACAATGTAAATATTATGTAATGTCAAGGAAAATCAACTTTACTTCTTTTATATAATACAATTATGATAGACTTTTTTAATTAATAGTCTTGGATAAGAGGGCGTAAAAAAATATTTAATATAATGATTGATGTTATTACTAAGCCTTGTCATATCATCCAAGAGTTGTAAATAAGACGGTGTCACGTGAGGCAGAGGATAAACACCCACAATATTTGTTTGTGATGTGCAAAACAACCACTGTGAAAACAAAAATAGTGAACTTCCAAGCGCTTTCGTGGTTCCTCACATCATCAAGGATAGTGTGAGAAATCACGAAAGCGCTTGGAAGTTCACTATTATTTTTCAGAATCGTTCGTTTTGCATATTATAATATCACCTGTTTACTGTGATGTTATTACGTGTGTGATATATTACACAATCTCACAATAAAATAAATTAGGAATAGCAAGAAGATTCTCAATATTTTACCCAGAGAGAAAAACGGTTAATGTGAAAAAAAATCTTACTGGTTTGTTAGAGATGCACCTACGATATACACACCTGAAACTCATATGTATAGCTAATAACCTTCTAAAAACACTAGCAATAATATTATAAATGTTATAATGCATCACTGATAATAAATTATAGAGTGTGAACTCTATAGAATTTATAAATGTATACAAGGAATCCAAAGAGATTCAATTACGCACTTGTGGGGCAGTTGGGTTATGCCTCGTAACCCCCCCCCCCTCCCACACACACAGTTTTTTGAGTAACAGACATCGTATATAACAAAATAAATTGTGTAGTGTATTTCTGTGTGGGGATGAGAAGTCGTTGATCTCCCAGGCTGACTATATGACTCAGGAAATACCTTCGCACAATATTCTGTTTAGGATCTCAGTTGTCAATCACAGGTCCTGGGACTTAGGCTAACTCCTGTATATAGAGAATGTATCTCTACACGTGTGTACAGTGATTTACCGTATTCCTGTCGGGTATAAGAGCACCACCTGTGCTCTTCTCTTCCTAGTCCAGCTGTCCAACTTATAAACGAATTCTACGTTATATCTAACCTTAAAATTACATCCTTAAACTTAACTATTGTATATATTAAAAAAATAAATATGGAAAAAATCCATTAGTAAAATATAATTATACAATTTCTTAAGTTTAAAAAATTAGGTTAATATATTTTTTTAGCACACTGGCAGCTCCCCATGAAGGTAGGATGATCCAAGGCGCGGGCACCGTCATTCTTTCAATATGTCTTGCCAGAAACTCGAGGGCGTCTCATTTTAAATGACGGCCCCCAACTGCACCATCTCAATCCATCACTGAGAGTGCAAGTACTGTGTACTCTTGCCTTCAGAACTCAAGTCTGGATAACCGGTTCTCCCTGAATTCCTTCATAAAAGTTAGCTAGTATTTGAGCGCCACGTCGACTCCCACATGCTCACACTTTTCTGCTGGATGTTCATGCCTCAAGAACCACAAAACAGCCATATTAAATAAGAATCCTCGAACCTTTCACAGGAATCCCCCCTTCCCGAAACGTTCCCCAACCACCTCTAAATCTAACCACCCTTAAATCTTACACAAACACCCTCTAAATCTAACCCTTAAACCTTCCACAAATACCCCCAAAATCTAACCACCCTTAAACCTTCCCCAAACACCCCTTAAATCTAACCACCTTTAAATCTTACACAAACACCCCCTAAATCTAACCCTTAAACCTTCCACAAACACCCCCTAAATCTAACCACCCCTAAACCTTCCACAAACACCCCCTAAATCTAACCACCCTTAAACCTTCCACAAACACCCCTAAATCTAAATACCCTTGAACATTCCACAAACACCTCCCAAACCTTCTACAACAAACACCTCCCCCTTCCTTCCCAGATCTTCCACAACCCTCCAATCATACACTACATCCTCTCTCCCCTAAACTTAAATACAAAAAAAAATAACAAAAAAAAAACATGAAAAATGTAAAAATGATAAACTTATCTTAGGGGAAAATCAGAGATCCTGGTTTGTTGACAATGATCTTAACTTCCTGGAACAATACCTTCGACATGCTCTCATCCGATCAGTACATTTTTCTTTCTTCCACTCTCCGCTTTCTCCTTGCTCCCTGTTCTTACCTTCCACTCCTTCCTTTTCTTACTTCCCCTCTCTTATATTTTATAATGCAGTTCATGTATTCTCCTGTTACCACCATCGCCACCTCACATTCTTTTCTTCATCCCTCCTTGTTTTTCTCTCTTCCTCCCATCGTATTCCACCCCTCCTCATTTCTCCTGTTCTACCTTTCTCCTACACACCTCACTCTTTTCCCTACTCTCTCCTCCCATCTCCCTTCATCATAAAAACTCACGTCAGTATCCATCTAGCACTTGCATCTTTATTCTTGGGATGATCTGTGGTCGTCTGAGGCCAAAAAGAATGAAAGGCAGGGATGATAGGGAAAGTTATATTGTAGGACAGGGGAGATATGCAAGAGGACAGGGAAGGGCATGTAGGAGGGCAGCGGAAGGAGTGAACAGGAAAGCAAGAGTACAGCAAGTAACCTGACAGGGAATAAAGGAAGGAGGATGGGAATAGGAAAGAAGGCAAGTCAATAAAAGAGGAAGGTTTGTATGGCGAATGTGAAAGGTCAGAGAGAGAGAGAGAGGAAGGGGAGGCCAGAAGTAAACATGGAAGGGCATCGAAAAGCAGAGCAACAACAGACTACACGATCCATATCGAGGCTGCATGCTGAGAAAGGCACATTGAGATCAAGCTGCCTTTAATTCTGTCTAGATGAGTTTAGGATAGTGAGCACAAGACTAGTCTCATCCTCCACTCCTTCTGGCTAGCTGAAAGAAATATGCGAAATAACTACTGGAGCATGAATAGTAAATTAGAAACGTTGCAGTAGAATCTGATTTCAGCAACTGGGACTATTAACACTATCGCCACTCTGCCGTCATTGTCAACTGATAGATTCTGAACTATCGTCAGGATTTTGTTAAATCACAATCAACTCCGGAATAGAATATAGATAAAACTCTTATTTACACTGTGCTTCGTGGGTCAGTTTATTACACTGGACTATAACTGTTCACAAAATGAAAATTTGCTTACATTTGTCAGAGAGAAAGAGTAGTATAAAGCTCTCCACAGAGCGAAACGTTGTCCTAATCAAAGATTGGTCTTCACCGTGTGTTATTTTGGGAAGTACGCTATTTGGTATCCCGGTGGGACCATTCACGAATTCAGAATCTGAGCCAGAAACCGAGATTCGATCCCCTACAACCACAAGGTGAGAGCACACACACACACACACACACACACACGTGGCCAGGAGCTATGTATCGACCCCTGCAACCACAACTAGGTGAGTACACAGCTCAGTAAACACACACACATTAAAAACATCCAACAAAATTTGGAGTGAGAGAGCTGGCCAGCAAGAAAAACAAAGCCTTTATTTCGCACAAACTGGAGTTGAAGGTGCAAGCCACGTCTGTCTGTCTGTCTGTCTGTCTGTCTGTCTGTCTGTCTGTCTGTCTGTCTGTCTGTCTGTCTGTCTGTCTGTCTGCCTGCCTGCCTGTCTGTCTGTCTGTCAGTGTTATTGAAAACCATCCAGCTAAAACATTTGACTGACAACTGCAACATCACCTTTAAAAAGGTATAAAAAAATCTAAACAATAAAAAAAACTGAAATATAAGTATAATGTAAACAAATAAAGAGTGGAAAAAAAAACACAGTGGATAGTAAACTTAAAACAAAAGATGACGCCGGAAAAAAAATCCCAAGTATAAAACAAACACGTCATACTTGCAGAAAACAAGAGAGCCACATGCCCATGTAACAAGAGTCACGTGCACATCAAACAAGAGTTGCATGCACATGACAGGAATATTGCACCAACAATATACAAATATCACAAGCAATGATCATCAATCCAAGTCTCGAGAGTAAGTAATGTCTGGAAATAACTGAATCTTTATAATATATATATATATATATATATATATATATATATATATATATATATATATATATATATATAATGTATGTGTGTGTGTGTGTGTGTGTGTGTGTGTGAGATAAAAATAACACAAAAGAGTAGAGGAGTAACAAAGAAAGTGCATAAGTAAATAAGAACTTTTAACAAGGTAATAGAACGAAAAAAAAGAGAATTTAAAAAGGAGAAAACGGAAAAAATTACGAAAAAATATGAAACTGAAAGGTATAAAAAAAGGGGTGAGGAAACGTGACATATCCAGGGGCGATTATAGCAACAGAATGAACATCAAAACAAATCGTGTTTATGAACTGGTCGGGACACCCGAAACACCCCATTGTCCAGTCATTGACACGCGCCTCTGAATGACCTAAACAGATACTAACCCATTACTGAAACGACTCCAATCCCGCGATTTACGTTGATTAATTTTGTGTTTTTTAATCCGGAATTAAGACTCAACGTGGGCATATGAGTTCAGTTGAATTAATGTGGAATTATGCCAGCCGGTGTTATGGTACGGATTAATGAATATTCGGGTGAGTGAGAGCCCTCGCTTGTCAGGTTTTACTGCCGTGATTCAGTCCATTCTACCTGCAGTTGATTTCGGAGGTCATTAACCCCATTCCCTCCCCCTCCCCTCTTGCCCTCCGAGGCCTGGTCCTAGACCAGGCCTCGTCGTTGATCGACTAATCAATCACACTGTTGGTGCTTGCAGCAGGCGATCACATACTGGCATAGAATAATAAAAACTGATTGCAAATCTATATGAACATTGTAGATAAATTGTATCAACATTACATAAGAACATAAGAAAGAACACTGCAGCAGGCCTACTGGCCCATGCGAGGCAGGCCCAAGTCTCCCATTCTTTCAGAAGATGAAAAGTAGAGAATATATTATTTGTATTTAGGAATACTATACAGCAGTTATTCAATTAAGAGAATGATTAAATTGATGAAATGCAAATTTTATTAACGATATTTGAAAGCATTGGTTGAAAATAACTGCAGCATTTATTGCAGGTAATACTTGGGGAAGTATTAAAAATAGTAAACAATGGGTAATACTTGATGATATGTCAGGATTTTATTCTTTTGTTAAGCGCTCTAGGAAAGGAAGAGAGGGGTGGGAGGGAGGAACGAAGGAAGGAGGGAGAGGAAGGAAGGAAAAAAATGAAGAAAGGAAGGAAGGAAAGAAGGAAGGGCTTTATTATTCACATTTATGAAGGGGCAATATTGAACACATGTACTCAGGTGAGTGAATAAAGCACACGCACTTGTAAGCGTACGGATCACACATGCGAATATAGAAAACAAGTGAGGGTATAGAAACAATATACACACTAACGCATAGAACACACACACTTATTACAACACAGAACAAGTGGACAGGTGAGCGCATTGAGTACGCGTACACACTTGAGCAAATGCGTATTGCTCCTGTGCGTGAGACACATTGAGATCGCCTCGTCGATGCAAATATCTACCTACCTACCTCCAAATAGGTAAGTAGGTAGGTAGACGTATTTCGTGTATTATTCGTAGTTACGGGGGGGGGGCGGTGACGTATGTGTGTGTGTGTCTGACCTCGTGTGATCTGATCTGACCTTATCTGATCTGTTAATTTCGTCTATGTTTGTCTGAAAGCCTCTCTGGATTTCGGAGAAGTAGAGTGTCTCTCTGCCTGTCAGCCTGATTGTCTGTCTTCCTGTCATATTATCTAATTGTCTGCCTAATTGTCACTGTTCAATTGTTTACTTAATCATCTATTCACCTAACCACCATCATGCTAGCCACGTACCTTTATACCTTTGAAGAGTTTCGAGAGTATCTACTCTCTGAGCCCGGCCATGGGCCAGGCTCGTCTGGTGCTTGCCTGGTCAACCAGGCTGTTGCTGCTGGAGGCCCGCTGCCCCACATATCCATCACAGCCTGGTTGATCTGACACCTGGTGAAGATATTTGTCCAGTTTCCTCTTGAAGGCTTCTACACTGGTTCCAGCCGTGTTTCGGATATCTTCTGGTAAGATGTTGAATAGTCTGGGACCCCGGATGTTAATACAGTGCTCCCGTATTGTCCCCACCGCACCCCTGCTCCTCACTGGGTTTATTTTACACTTTCTCTCATATCTCTCACTCCAGTATGTTGTTATGGCAGTGTGCAGATTTGGGACCAGGCCCTCAAGTACTTTCCATGTATATATTATCATGTATCTCTCTCTCCTCCGCTCCAATGAGTACATGTTCAAGACTTGAAGGCGTTCCCAATAATTTAGATGTTTCAATGGCTCAATGTGAGCCGTAAACGATCTCTGGAGTTGTTCCAGCTCTGCTATTTCTCCTGCCCTGAACGGGGCCGTCAGCACTGAGCAGTATTCTAAGTGAGGGAGCACTAGCGATTTGAAGTGTCACCATCGGCATTATTTCCCTTGTTTTGAAAGTTCTCAATACCCACCCCGTCATCTTCCTGGCTGTTGTGATCTTTGTCTTGTCTATCCACCATCCATCGTAGCATTTCATGTTTGCTAGCCACACCTATCTACCATCAAGATTTACATTCCACGCGTGCTACTTATCTATCCATCACTGAACGTAACCATCCACACATGTCCCAGTTGCTATTCAGCGTCTCTGCACGCGTTCATGCAGTCTATCCATCACCAGGCATCACGAAACACGTGTCTTCGCCTTCTATCCATCACTACCCGTGGGCTGACCACTCACCCAAGGCTAGGGGAAGGGAGAGTGGATGGGTAGGGGATGCTGCACACAAACCTGGGTATCAGAAACATGTGTTGGCCTCAGCTAGCATGTGTTATGGTTCTAACACGTGTTGGCTGGTCAAGGAGGTGGTCACAGGGCTTCCGGAGGTCAGGAGGAGGCTGGAGAAGAGGAAGGGCGGGGTGGAGGGGAGAGGAGAGGCTGAGAATGGGGCGGGGAAGGTGTCAAAAGGGAAGTGGTTATGTGGTCATGTGTTAACTCATGTTGACGTATGTAAGATCAATCATCCCCATTCCCCTCTTGTTTTCCTACCCTCCTCTTCCCTCTTCGCTACTTGCTTCCTGATTCTCTCCTCCTCTCCCCACCACTTGCCTCACTCTCTTCCCTTCTCTGCCACTTCCTCATTCCACCACATGTTCCTTCCCATCACTGTCCCTAACATACAATATAACAAAAAACTTTCACCGCAACTACTCTCTTTTACTTCTTTCGTATCCACTACTTCCTTCCACGTCTCTACCTCTACTCACGCTACTCTCAACCTCTCCACCAGCTTATATATTCTTGCAGTCCTTTACGCTTCTTGCTACTTATCTCATTCCCTCACCTCCCTGCTACTTGGCTCACTTACCCTTAACTGTCATTAAGGGTAATGATCAAGGACAGGGTAATGGTCAATGACCAGGCTGCGGGGGTGTTGACCCCCGGAACACCCTCCAGGAACACTTTCCAGGAACACCCTCCAGGAACACTTTCCAGGAACACTTTCCAGGACCATCCTCCAGGAACACCCTGCCTCCAGGAACATCCTCCAGGAACATCCTCCAGGAACACCCTCCAGGAACACCCTCCAGGAACACCCTCCAGGAACACCCTCCAGGAACACCCTCCAGGAACACCCTCCAGGAACACCCTCCACCCCTTCCCCCCTTTAAAATGTATAGTTACGAATATAACCATTTCATAGCAGGAAGGCTTCAGGAATGATGACATCTGTCAGACTGAACTGGGAGGCTTCAGTCGAGCAATGAGAACATCAAGTATTCCTCAATGGGCTCAGTAACTACTGAAGCTTAAGGGTATCGTTACAGCAAAGCTGGATCTAGGAATTCTCTCAGTATGTACCATGGCAACAACATGGGACGGGGGTAAATTTATGAGGATATCGTCACAGGGAAAAATAAACATAATAAACATTATACAAATTCAGATATATAAATATATGCGATTATACATACACACACACATACACACACACACATGAATATACTTCTGGGATCTGGTGGAGTGGCGTAAGTAGTACGTAATTTGATGCAGAATGTGTAGGTTCGAATCCTGCTGTGGACTGAGAGATAATGTTTGTAAATAATTTCGCCCGTTTTGGGAATTGTTAAGCACGGGTATATGTAGTGAAGGAGAGGAGGAAATGTTTGGGGAGGGGAAGGAAAGCCGAGGAACAGTGGAGAGAGAGAGAGAGAGAGAGAGAGAGAGAGAGAGAGAGAGAGAGAGAGAGAGAGAGAGAGAGAGAAAAGAGTCCATAAAAGGATCCATAAAACATTTATGGTACTCCTTTATTTCCCAGTTACCAGAGGTCATAATTGTTGCGTGGGGAAATAATGCAAGATTCACAACACGCAAAACGCTCGTCTCTCCACATTAATTCCCCTTGTCGCTCTCCGTGTGTGTGTGTGTGTGTGTGTGTATGTGTGTGTGTATTTGGGGTCTGTTTTATACCATACAATAACCGCGGAGCACTGCAGTAGGCCTACATGTTAGGTAGGTTCTAATTACTGAAAATCATTCTCACCTAGAGTTCACCTGGAGTCGCTTCAGGGGGTCACCGCCCCTGCAGTCCGGTCCAAAAGCAGCACTCCTGGTTGCTGGCCTGATCAATCAAGCTGTGGGTGCCCGCCGCCAGCAGTCCAATGTAGGCACTACAGCCCAGTTGAAGAGTCATGGTCCTTTAAAAGTAATCGAGTTCTTTCTCCGTGTTCTCATTGCTCCCCTCCTTTTCATTGGGTGGCATCATACACCGTCTGCCAAGCCTCTTACATTTATAGGCAGTAATTTCAGTGCGCAGATTTGGGACTAATACCTTCAGTATATTCCAGGAGTAGATAGCGGCGCATCTTTCTCGCCTGCATTCTAAACTCGTGTACAAGTGACAAATCAATATTATAAAATTCTCCACACTGCCTCTGTGTTCTTTTTCTCTGAACACAAAAATAGCCGAGTACTGTAGTAGGTGGACTGGCTACTTGAACGTTCACGTTCAGACAAAAGTTATTTTTAAATGTACTCTGGGTATTCTCCCTATAAAGACACTAATATTTGTACTCATCTACAACTCTAAAGCCACACCAGCGCTCCTAAATCAGAAAGTCTCCTTTGTAGCGATTTCCTGTCTCTGATAGGAGGTTCAACACTGTATTCAGATTCTCTTTACGCATTCGTTTACTCCACTGTGAAATTACATCGTTTTTCCTTTATGTCCTGGAGAGGATTTGTTTAGATTTTGCCACCGAAGTGGCTAGTTTATTGTGCACCCCATAGCCATCCTGTGGACGGTAGCGCAAGAGCATATGGATACACAAAAGGCCTAGGAACTAGGCCCAAAATGGGTTAATGGGAGTACATCTGGATTAATATCTACAGTTCACTTATCTGTTACAAGCAAATCACTGGAGAGTACAGGTGTTCTTTACCATCCACCTGCCAACCACAACTACCCCGTCCACTTATCACAAACCACACGATCAACACCACCACAACCAACACCACCACAACCAACACCGCCACTGAAACAACACTGCCACAGCCAACACCAACTCCACCACCACCATCACAAGAACGTCTGTACGAGCTTAAACCATTCTCGTTAATTAACAACTCTTCACTTGATCAGCTGAGCTTCAAATAGCTCTTTGATTACTCCACTGGGCTCGTTACTCGAGTTAGTAAATATATATCAGAAGTCTCGATGATCTAGAATTAGGTAGCAAATAGTAGTGGCGCGACTGTGCTCAACAAGACAAATACCTGAGTAGGAATGGGTGGGTGTGAGTGGTACTTCAGACAGTCAGCTTACGGATGCGCATTAAGCTGACTGTCTTTGTTGTCATGGTCCACCATAATGCCTAAGCGCAGTCACAAGACAAATGGATACCGACAACTTCTTACAAATGAACACGAATGCGGTCACTTAGAGCGGCGCATTTATTGAAAACTTGGATCTTGTATTTGAAATGATTAAGGTCCAAGGACTGAAGAGGTGACACAGTCGTGTCCTTTTTTCACCATAGTGTCAAAGGCTTCCCCATCTTCCATGTCCTTAGAATATAAAAGTGTAGCAACACGCTGCTGATGTATCCAATTTTGCTAAATAAAATATATAAGTTTTGCCTGTCTCTGTCTGTCTGTCTCTGTCTCTCTCTCTCTCTCTCTCTCTTCTCTCCCCACAGTGCCAGTGGCACTCCCCAAAACTGCTTCACCGTCATGAGAATGGGTGCCACTCCTCACAGGGTACTTGCCTGACTATGAACCCAACATATCTTTCTACACAAACGGTGGAGATATTTCCCCTTTTGCCTAAATCTACTGACACGGAATGAATTATAAATATGGATCATGGAATGTTGAAAATCTACTTTGCATAGTTTCACTTCCTTTTTGACAGAATGTTCTGAATGAATCAAATTTGTTAGAAGTGATGAATGTTTAGAACATTCATTGATTTCTAAATTAAACCAAACAACGGTTACCACAATGCCCCCTAGACACCATTAGAGGAAATAGAGCGGCCAGGCTCAACACCTGTGCTGGAAACTCTAGACATCAAACTTTATGATGGTGAAGGGCTCTTGATGTAAGGAGGTAATGCTATCCTACCATTCCTCCCATCAATCCTGACTACCTCATATTTCCCTGGCGTTGTATATAAGCCCTTATATGTTCTCCACTTCCCCTTAAAGTATAAATAACACAATAACAATTCTTTCCACTTAGGGGAAACCCATCCTTATATAACAACGTTCATTTTTTACGAAACTCCAAACGTAAATATACGAACTTTCCCCTGGAGCATACCAAGAGTATCCCTGGAGTATACCAAGAGTATCCCTGGAGCATACCAAGAGTATCCCTGGAGTATACCAAGAGTATACCTGTAGTATATCAAGAGTATACCTGGAGTATATCAAGAGTACACCTGGAGTATACCAAGAGTATACCTGAAGTATACCAAGAGTATACCTGGAGTATACCAAGAGTATACCTGGAGTATACCTGCTGCGAATTTGTATTTGGCTACGTTGGAACCTAAGGAAAGCCTATAGAATGAATTGCATTTCGGGTAAGCTGTTGTTGCTTAACAATATCTGGATATTGTGCAACACTCATGACTGATGATTAAGACACATTTGCAACACCTGGGTATTTTAATTATTGAAATGTTTCGCCTGCACTGTAGGCTTCTCCAGTCACTGTAACACTGTTATCCTGTGGCATTCGTTCATCTTACAGTGTCCTGCCCGAAATGCCCCGGCATCATAGTGGCTTTCTTTGTACCAATCAAATGATGAAATGCAAACACACATTGTAACCTTTGCAAAGAAATAAACTTTCGTTTTTGTTTTGTTTTCTACGTTTTTTTTTCAATTTCATTTTCCTCCACATCTTTATCAGCATCTCCTCCTACCTTTTTTTTTTTACCAATTCTTATCCCATTCTTCGCTTTTCTGTCTCTCTTCCCTACTCGCTACTCTCCCTCAGGGTACTCAGGGAGGAGGAAAGAGGGGGGTCAATGCTCCCTCGTTACAGTGAAGACCCACACACCTGTACCTGGCAGTCCCATCTGGCTTAATTAATTAATATTAAACACATGGGCTAACTCCACAAGCCTAAGTAGGACGGCCGACCTTGCTTCTGTGAATTCTGTTTGGTCCTGGGAAGCGGAAGATGGGAGAGAAAGAGAAAGGAGGGAGTAGGAGAACTACTAACAATAATAACTACTAACAATAATAACTACTAACAATAAAGGTAAATATTTTTATTTTCCTTTGCTCTCGGATTCATTCACGATTTCGTTTGCTTTCCCCCTCCAGTTCCTCTTTACTTTGCATCTCCTCTCCTGCCCTTCATTCATTCCCCTCCCTCTCTCTTTCCTTTACTGTTTATACTGGCCCACAATCTCATTACGCAATTTTAATTACAAGGGACTCCACACACATACATACGTAAACAAAAACAGCGTTTCCTTGTTAGCAATGATATAGGACTGGTCGTAATATTATTCTTAGCCATGGAGAGTCCTACTGTCGTTGAATACTGTTGTAAATGGTAGGTTCTGTTGTAGATGGGTGCTCTCTGTTGCAGATGGTGGGTTCTATTGAAGGTGGTGGGCTCTGTTGAAGGTGGTGGGTTCTGTTGTAGGTGGTGGGTTCTGTTGAATGTCGGGTCGAGCAATTATCAATTAGCCAGCATTCTAGCAACAGAAAAAAACAATTGAGGGTAATTACCAAAGGTCAGTTACCCTACCACTTGTTTGCCCTCACACGATGATCTGTAATGACCTTCTCGATGCCTGTTAGCCAGAACTTCACACCTTTTCTCTATCTTCCAGCGTCATGAGAATGATATCTATACTGGCGGTGACCTGATAATTTCATCACTTGTGTCTCTTCGTGTCAGGTTTTGTTTCATAAGTTAGGTATTTCAGATATCAGATAGTGGAGATATAGCAGGCGAGGGGTGAAGGGGAAGGTGTAGCCACAGCTACACATACCTGGAGTTTACCTGGAGAGGGTTTCGGGGGTCAACGCCCCCGCGGCTCGGTCTGAGACCAGGCCTCATGGTTAATCAGGGTCTCATCAACCAATTAATTGTACATAAGTACAATTATCATAGTGTAAATTACCTAGGATAACCCCATAAGAGTCAGACAATGTGACTTATTTCCTTGGTCTTATTTCCATTGGGGTGAGGAGACAGGTGAGGGGATGAGGAGACAGGCAAGGGGTGAGGAGACAGGTGAGGGGGTAAGGAGACAGGCAAGGGGTGAGGAGACAGGTGAGGGGTGAAGAGGCAGGTGAGGGAGCAGGCGAGAGTGAGGATGGAGAGAGGAGAGAAAGAACATCTGGATCTAGCGATGCTGCCCACGTCTCCAGCGCTAACTAATTGCCATTAGTGGGCCACTGTCGGTGTTATTACTGTCCCATCCTCTCCTCAGACCCCCTACGCCTTGCCCTTTACTCTCTCCTCCATTAACCCCCCCCCATCCTGGGTAAACCCCTTCCTAGCCAGGATTTTTTTGAGGACCGGTCTATTGAATCTCTGATTTGTCTCGTGGGATTTACAGGAGCAATAAATTCCCGATTCCTCACAAATAATTTACATAATTTTACCAGGAAATCCCCGATTCCCCACAAATAATTTACACCATTGTTCCAAGATATTTACGAATTCTAGTCCATTGTTTGGAATAGTAGGTACTGAGTATAGTACTGATTATAGTATAGTACTGATTATAGTATAGTATTGTACTGATTTTTAGTCTGAGATTTACTGGGGTAGGCTAACAAATCCCCTATTACAATTCGAAGCGTATAATTTAATTGGGCAAGCAAATTTCAAAATCCTAGCTTGGGATTTTCTAATATGGGCCATAAAATCCCTAATTCCATGCCTGTGATATACAAAAGTTGGTCCTGGTAATCCCTAATTTCTCGCAAAGAACTTAGAGCAGTGGCTCCAGAAAATCCCTCCGTGGCTTCAGATGCCCCAAGCTGACTTACTGATCTCATTTTCGTATTTAATTATAGAGGTGCCAAAGTTCTTCAATTAATATGTTGTGTGGATTTATGTATCCCTGTCTAATTATCACGGGGGTGCGTGGATTCCCTGATTCAGAGGCGAATTTATATATCTTTTTTTTTTATAAACCTTGAATCATCATGGGAATTAATTACAGACAGTTTAATTTGGCGGTGGAGTGGTAGTGGGGTTAATTAGTGGGGTGCGTATAAGAGGTGGGGGGTTCCCTCCTACCACCTCAACGCCCCCTCATACCGATATACGACCTCCCACTTCAACATGCACTCCCACCACTAAACTGGTAATTGGTCAGCAATTGCACTTCTACAACACCACATATGAAATCATATTTGCCTTCTCCATACCTCTTCTTGCCATTCTATTATCCTATCTTCTTTTATATTTACTCAGAGGTGTTACAATATTAGGCTAAGATATACGTACTATCATGCTCAATTATAACCCCACATGGGGACAGAAATTCAGAAGATTAATTGTTCTGTATATTTCGACCACCTTCTGGGATCCTCTCCCCAGAAAGGGATCGAAATATACAGATCAATTAATCTCCCGGGTTTCTATCTCCATGTGGGGTTATTACTGAGCACAGACAAGTGTTTATTACACTTTAACTATCCATATATTATCTTATTTTACAAGTTATGAGCTGCTACCTACCACAGCTCACTCTAGAACTTTTCCTAATATTATCTGATGAGTAGCTATAAGTATATGTAGTCTTGAAGAAGTTTTCAAATTAGTAGAAAAAAAAATTTCTTCCAGAAATGAATATATACCTTTCAACAAGACAATTGTTGTTAATAAATATTTGTTCTTTTCTGCTTAATTTCCGTCAGTTGTATACTTTCAAACTTGTAACTCATCATTACTGTGTGGGGAGTAAATCCACCTCGTATGACCTCGCTCGTTGTATGTTATTACACCCACAAGGCAACTGTACCTTCCTAACAACGTGTGGTACCTTTGTACCCACAGATTATTTTTCAAAATCTCTCAATAGTAATGTGTCCTCTTGGTGCAGAAGTTGTGACAACTCTGTCTTTAAAACATCTAAAATATTTTAGAAACACTCCTCATCATAACATTCAATCTCCTTTCTCTCTAATTCACCTTTTAACATAAATTCAGTAACATCTCATATTTAACTGCCTAAGACTCAAACTGAAATTAATTTTTATTTTGTGAGTGGAGGCAAGTGTTTTTTTTTATGATTTGATGTGCTGTTGGAGTGTGAGCAAGGTGACATTTATGAAGGGATTCAGGAAAACTGGTTAGCTGAGTATTGGAGGTGGGAGGTACAGTGCCTACTTTCTAAAGGGGAAGGGGTGTTGCAGTCAGAGTGTCACCTGAACTTTGATGTTGGCACGCTTCTGGCAAAACAGTAATTGAATGAATGATGGTGAAAGTGTTATCTCTTTTTTTTCGGGTCACCCAGCCTCGGTGGGAGACCGAGATTTTGTGAAGCTTTTCCCTGTGCCTCACTTCCTTATAACACTACAAAATTCAATAAATTATCTACTTGTCTAGATATTTACTTTTCTTGAAACTTTGCTCTCATGCTCACCTTGACATACTCCCTTTTCAAAATCCTTAAATGTAACAGAGAATATTTTTGAGTAAGTATTTTTCACACATTTTTGTTCACACATGTGTATCAACTTAAATAAATGAGCCGGATATCCACTTCCTTTTCTAAGTCCACTCTGCTCAAGTTCGTGTTCACCAGCTCTCATATCCCTCAGCTCTTTAGTGATCAAGCTACTCGGTTTTCCCAATCACCTCTTATTTGCTATTCCAATCACTATTCTTGTACAGTTATAATTTCAAGATTTCCAATCACTCTTCTTCAGTGATCATTTTTTGGCCTTCTAATCGCTGTTCTTCTGTGATCGTATTTTTTTATATTTTTAATCGCTTTTCAACGATCGTTCTTCCTGAATTTCCAATCACTTTTCTTCGGTCACGATACTTCCTGGCATTCCAGTCACTCCGTCACCCTCTGTTCTGCAATTCGATTTTCCGGCTGTACACTGGAAGCACATTCCTCTAGCAATTTTAGACAATGTCTGCTCCTCTTATCCTATGAGCAACGGAAATGCTCTCAGATTTTTTCCACAGTTATTGAATAAAGGCATTGGCCATTCCAATAATTTATCCCTAACTTGTTTTAGCATGTTCACCCTTCAAGGGAAGCGCTTTGATAATGGTGTAGGGATCTTAATTAGCAACAGTGGGACTGATCTCCCCTACCGATCAAAACTAAATTCCATGCATTTCGCCACGTGTTGTCTGACCTATACGGGTTTAGAGGCTTTTTCGTGAAAATATTAATTTTTAGTATTCCAGTGTTTCTAGCATCTCTTCATTACAATAATGGAATCACAATCTATTTAATTCACTATATTTTTTTTACATGCTGACATTTACTGGGGATTCTGGAGTGTGTTGTTGCGACAGAAACATAAGTACAGAAACATAAGTACAGAAACATAAGTACAGAAACATAAGTACAGAAACATAAGTACAGAAACATAAGAAGGAACTTGATGTGAGGGAAAAAGAGATCAAATCAATTCTTGTGGTGGATGCTGATGTAAGCGGCTGACGCCCTAAGCAAGCCAATTAGGAAAATTTACAAGAATTCACCATAGACGAAAGAGATATTAGACCTGTTCTAACGAAATATCTGCCTTGTAAAGTGATACACGAGCTAATAAGAAATAAGTAGTAGAACACAGGATAAACGTCACTATATATATATATATATATATAATAATAAATGTATAAGTTATCTTGCAGACCTTGGCAAGCACTGATGTGGATGAGAGAACAAAGCGGTCAGTAACCTATATTAGTGTATATGCTTGCAACCTAACTGGCATATAAATATAGGCCAGGTCACCCTATTAGGTATGAGTCCATCTTAATATACCTTGGCCAGGGGAATAATTTTGAGCTCGTAAGGTCAAAGGCAATTAGGCAAACAGCTTAATTAAACCCGGGTTGGCGGGCGAGGCTGGAGTGTGTCATTTTACTGGTTGAGCAACAGAGAAAAATTTCAGTGCTTTGTGCGTGGTTCCACGTATTTCTTGATCTTTCAATAAACTGTAATGTGGATTACAACCATTTCCACAGTTCGACCACCAGGAGATTGTTTGTAATAACCTGGTTGCTGTGCCCAGCTGGTTTGGTCCTCAGCGATCTAGGAGTTGTACGTAATATTAAACACCCAAAAAAAGTATAGTCTTGTTTAGGGAGTATTTCTACTTGTTCCTCTCGCTTCTGTACAAGCAACGGTATTGTCATAAATTCTTCTCTGTTTTTGTAGGTAACAATGAATATTCATGCACTTGGATGTAATTTTGTGTAAAAAAAATTGAAAGAGATCACTAAGAATAAGATGGCCCACCTGTACCTTAATTAGCTGAATTTTACAACATAAAGATGAACATAAAATTTAAGAAAGAGTAACTGAGTTTAGAGATAGCAGAGAGGCAATATACTTAATTTACCTGCGATTCAATATACTGTTTTCCTCCTTGGTACTTAGTGTTTAGGTTAAAATTAACTCAGTGTTTAGGTTAAAATTAACACGGAATGCAAAGTTACAAAAGTCACTGATGCGAGTTTCATTGTCAGTTAATTGACGAATTTACGAAATAATGCACAACATAGCGTAGTTAATATCACTGACAGATCTTTCGTGTTAGTATTCTTCTTAATTAGTTAACTGAGAGATTTGATAGCCAACTCAGAGAGAGTTCCCTGCTGGCGGGTTTTTATTTTATTTCTTGTTACAGACAAGACTTTTGATGTCGACTTTGTGTTTTATAATTGGAACTAGCTAGCAGAAAGGCCTTCATGGACTAGCTTTGTTTACATATCCATGGAATCATCTATATATATATAATTTTTGAAATACTTTTCTATGCATATTTTTTTTTTTTAATTATTATAACATTTTCTTTGAAAGTATCGCTGTATATCACAATGTTTTTTTAATGTTTAGTTATTTTTACGTTTCTATAAGCATACTCTAACATCAGATGTTGTTCCATTGTGCTGCTAGTTACATTTGTCTTCCATATCTTTATTCAGTTTGTTTTCCATCGTATCTTATTCACACATTTCACCATAATTTTGTTGCATAGTTTCTTTCATAATTTTGTTGCATAGTTTCTTTTGTAATTTTGATGTATATCTTCTTTCGTAATTTTCTTTTCAAAGCATCTCATTTTCTTTCTTTTGCTTGTAAACAGTTTGTGTCATATACTAATTCCTTTTTTTCCCTTATTTCATCTTAATCTGCATTTTTTTCCCTGTGAATAACTTTTTTCTTAATTTTCCTTTTTATTTTCCAGGTCCCTTTCCCTTTCTCTCTGAAGCTAACGTGTTCATCCCAGTGTCATGACAACGTGACTTGACAAAGGTTCTGAATGACTCGAAATGTCGTCTGAATTTTCTTTTTCTAAGTGTGGATATTGTGTAAGTTGTTTCAGCCACGTTGGAGTAACCCATTTTCTTCTCTAGAATTTGCATTGTATAGTTATTTTTCGGTAGTTTTTAATGTTTTGCTTTCATTCTGCGGCTTTTTATCCCATCTTTTCTTTGTACACCTTGGTTAACATTCCACGTTCTTTCTATACCCTGGTTAACAATCCCATTTTCTTTCTATACCCTGGTTAACAATCCCATTTTCTTTCTATACCCTGGTTAACAATCCCATTTTCTTTCTATACCCTGGTTAACAATCCCATTTTCTTTCTATACCCTGGTTAACAATCCCATTTTCTTTCTATACCCTGGTTAACAATCCCATTTTCTTTCTATACCCTGGTTAACAATCCCATTTTCTTTCTATACCCTGGTTAACAATCCCATTTTCTTTATATACCTTGGTTAACAATCCCATGGGCTTTCTGCATGCACAACCAAATGTGTTTAATATACCCTCGTCAACATCCCATTTTCA
Organism: Cherax destructor; assembly: GCA_009830355.1. NCBI lineage: Eukaryota > Metazoa > Arthropoda > Malacostraca > Decapoda > Parastacidae > Cherax > Cherax destructor. Next base: position 66,588 of record WNWK01003841.1, read on the forward strand.
ATTTTTTTTAGACTTTAGCTTGTATTATTTATTAACCATGTTCCACATTTCTCATTCGTTAACCATCCAGGATGCCGCAGCATCCCTCTCGTCTGCCCACCTGGCAGATTACCGAGCCAGCATCAACATTCAGCCAGCACTGTGGGTTTTTACACGAACAGACAATTAAGCCTGACCAATATAATGTTCATTGCAATTGCCACACTTTCTTGAAACTGATTAAAAATTAGATGACTCTTAATGAGGGAATATGTCTACATATAGCCATTTGCTAGAGTTCTGAAGGGAGATGGAGAAAAAAAATATTAGATTGGTTGGGTAGACAGGTTACTAGTTTGACTGGCAGATAGGATGCAAGGTATGTTGGTAGTTAGGTTGTTAGGTAAGTTGAAAGATAGCAGATTGTTGGAAATTAGGTACAGGAAGGATGTCAGATATTGCAAGTAGGAAGGATGGCAGATATTGCAAGTAAGTAGGTTGGCAGATAATGCAAGTAGGAATGTTGGTAGACAGTATAAATAGGTTGCCTGACAAGTAGATAGGTATTCATGTTGGTAGAAATATAGTGGAAACAGGAGGTAGACAGGCAGAGAAAGAGACAAGACCCATAATCTGATATAGACAGCTAGTAGAAAGCAAGGCAGGTGTGATGAATGCCTCTTTGTATAGTGTATATTTAGTACACAGTTGTGATAGCAGCCTCTTTTCAATTAAGAGCTAATGGCTGCCTGGTCGCGGTCCGAGCCGCGGGGGGCGTTGACCCCTGGAACAACCTCCAGGTTGACTCCAGGTAACAATTTCGCATATATCGTTTTCCTTTTTATTTACTTTCCCGCTCCGCAGTTCATACAGGGAGGAATATAATAGAGCTGTGGCAGCACTCATACGGGCAAGACACACACGGACACCAGAAAGACACACATGTAGGCAAAATAGAATATATTTAGACCGACAAGCGAGACACATGAAAATGACAAACATTTACCCAAAGAATTGCAAGCAGATAAAATATACGTGAGAAAGAGAGAGAGATGTAGGTAACAGCTCTTAGCTTGTAAATAAAGTTAGGAATCCTTAACCTAACCTTGTAAAACCTTGTGTAAAAAGAGAGAGAAAGAGAAAGAGAAAGATAGATAGATAGAGAGAGAGAGAGAGAGAGAGAGAGAGAGAGAGAGAGAGAGAGAGAGAGAGAGAGAGAGAGGAGAGAGAGAGAGAGAGAGAGAGAGAGAGAGAGAGAGAGAGAGATCGTATACTTGCGATTCCCCATTTATAGTTGCAAGAATAAAGCTTATGGTCGTTATGTCCAGTCTTCTGTTATAACTTCCTAGCATAAAGTTTTAATAAAACTGGACAATTTTTGACTCTCACTTTTTCGAATGATGGAGAAATGTTCTCTAATATTACGTCTGTATTTCCAGTCCCAGTAAGTCGCCGAAATTCTTATGAATTATCTTTTGTAATTCAGTGGTCATAGAAGAATGAAAAGGCGCAATACAGTGACTGGAACAATACCGTGACTGGCACAATACAGTGACTGGAACAATACCGTGACTGGCACAATACAGTGACTGGCACAATACAGTGACTGGAACAATACACAAATAACCCGCACATAGAATCTTATGACGACGTTTCGGTCCGATTTGGACCATTTTTACCTGTAGTTCGCCGAGGAATCTGGGACAGATTTTAGTTAATGGCACTAGATCAATGGTGCAAGATCTTCGGTACCATTTTAATAGTGCAAGGACAATATACTAGTTTAATGGAGCAAGAACAGTGTTTCAAGAACAACAGCATGAGTTTAATGTTGCAAGAACAACAGCACGAGTTTAATGTTGCAAGAACAAAAACACAAGTTTAATGTTGCAAGAATAACAGCACGAGTTTAATGTTTCAAGAACAAAAACACAAGTTTAATGTTGCAAGAACAACAGCACAAGTTTAATGGAGCAAGATTAACAGTATGAGTTTAATGTTGCAAGAACAACAGCACGAGTTTAATGTTGCAAGAACAACAGCACGAGTTTAGTGGAGCAAAATTAACAGCACGAGTTTAATGCTGCAAGGCAACAGCACGAGTTTAATGTTGCAAGAACAAAAACACAAGTTTAATGTTGCAAGAACAACAGCACGAGTTTAATGTTTCAAGAACAAAAACACAAGTTTAATGTTGCAAGAACAACAGCACAAGTTTAATGGAGCAAGATTAACAGTATGAGTTTAATGTTGCAAGAACAACAGCACGAGTTTAATGTTGCAAGAACAAAAGCACAAGTTTAATGTTGCAAAAACAACAGCACAAGTTTAATGTTGCAAAAATAACAGCACAAGTTTAATGTTTTAAGAACAACAGCACGAGTATAATGTTGCAAGAACAAAAGCACAAGTTTAATGTTGCAAGAACAACAGCACGAGTTTAATGTTGCAAGAACAACAACACAAGTTTAATGTTGCAAGAACATCAGTACAAGTTTAATGTTGCAAGAACAACAGCAAAAGTTTAATGTTGCAAGAACAAAAGCACAAGTTTAATGTTGCAAGAACAACAGCACAAGTTTAATGGAGCAAGATTAACAGTATGAGTTTAATGTTGCAAGAACAACAGCACAAGTTTAATGTTGCAAGAACAACAGCACAAGTTTAATTGAGCAAGATTAACAGTATGAGTTTAATGTTGCAAGAACAACAGCACGAGTTTAATGTTGCAAGAACAAAAGCACAAGTTTAATGGAGCAAGATTAACAGTATGAGTTTATTGTTGCAAGAACAACAGCACGAGTTTAATGTTGCAAAAACAAAAGCACAAGTTTAATGTTGCAAGAACAACAGCCCAAGTTTAATGTTGCAAGAACAACAGCCCAAGTTTAATGTTTCAAGAACAACAGCCCAAGTTTAATGTTGCAAGAACAACAGCCCAAGTTTAATGTTGCAAGAACTACAGCACAAGTTTTACGATGTCTAGTCAACATCACCAACATAATGGTGCCAAGTTAACAACACTTGTCTTACATTGCTAATTCAATATAATTAGATTAATATTGTAAGGTTAGTAGAGCAGAGTTAATAACGACTCTTAACTTCACTGGTTCAATATATTCAGGTTAGTAAAACTGATTTAATTATCATTTTAATCCCCAATTGTTAAATTTAATTGGTTTAAGCACAAAAACGTTATGGTACCATTTTTTGTCAAACTGGTTTAAGCACACGGAGATGGTTATAGTGGTTTAACCTCACAATGGTAGATGTGCTGGTTTAAGCTCTGGTGTTATGAGAAGGTTTTTTTTTTTTTGTACGAATCAATTTTACAGGCTAAGAGCTGTTATCATACCTTAGCTTATTTCAAAGCCCATCTCTGAATTATACTACCACCCCTCAGGATGCCACCCACACCAAGTGACTAACACCCAGGTACCTACTTACTGCTAGGTGACCAGGAACAGATGTAAGGAAACACGCCCAATATATCCTCCCGTACCGGGGATCGAACTATAGACAGTGTGTGAGCTGAAGGCGCTGCCAACCGAGCTCCGGGGCACCTGGTTTAATAATCGGGATAAGCACTCAAGGTGAAGCTGAAAATTGTATTAACTGTTGTATAGTCTAATTCTTTGCCAGACCTCCTTGCCATATAATCTTTACCGTTCATCCATTCTTTTTTTTTCCAGTCCCACCTTACCTTCTAACCTTCTATCATTTTCTCCCTTTCCATCCCTCACCACTTTCCCCAAGGTTCCTTTTCTCGCATGATAGCTTCTCGCTACCCAGGCTGCGGCAGACTCATGAAGGAGACCAGTGCGGGATGGCGTTCCTACCCAGCGCTGCTTGTGATGCTGCCCCGGCTTCCAGCTAACATTAATTGCTCTCTAATTAAGCTTGGACGCGGTCTTGGGCCCGGTGTGACCCGACCACTACCTGCGCGCGGAAACCCTAATGGTCCTCCAGAGCAGTGGGGTTCTTGCAGCATGACCAAGCTCGCTCCTTTCTGGCTACGCTGCTCGGTTTATGCTTGATGTAATTGGTTGGCTCTAACAACTTTCCCACCATCCCTTGACAGTATTCCATGCCTGTCCTCCGGGGCTAGGGAGGTATCATGTTGATTCATGACTGACATTTGTGACAGATGGTCTCGTTAACCAATGGGCGGGTTTTGTTGACAATGTCCTGGCCAATTGGAAGGCTCGGAGGGTGCCCATGGCGGCGGTAGGTATGGTGACAATAATTGCTTCTGACAGCGTCATCATCCAGTGAGCCCACAGAAGTAGGTTGTTAAAAAGTAATTAATTATGACGACGGTTACCTAATTCGTCATTCAAGTCGCGAGATCTTCCTGAGGGAAGTGTAAAAAACAGATGAATTCTCTGTCTGTTATGTTCATGCCCAAAACGGTTCAAACGATAATTACAACTCTTAGTATGCTAGTTGGCTCTTAATGTAGATCTTACAGAGCACTGCGTCACAGACCACTAAGTTATTACCCACAGCCCCAGGACCACACCAGTGGCCCTTCCAGGAGGAAGGACCATAATATACAAGTGTGTGTGTTTGTGTGTGTTCTCACCTATATGTGGTTGCAGGGATCGAGTCATAGCTCCTGGCACCGCCTCTTCGCTAGTTGCTACTAGGTGTGTGTGTGTGTGTGTGTGTGAGTGTGTACTCACCTATTTGTGGTTGCAGTGGTCGAGTTCCAGCTCTTGGTCCCTCTTCTCAACTTGTCGTTTGCCATGTTTACTCATCCTTAGCTTTGTGGACCCTACCATACCTGCTCTTAAAACTGCACTAGGGCTGCCACCACCAGGAAGCCTGGTCTGGGACCGGGCCGCGGGGGTGGTGACCTCCGGAAATGACTCAAGGCAAACCACACATTCGTCAAGGTCATCCCACTTTCTGACCACCCTAAACTTGAAGTACTTCCTGTCTTCCCTATGACCCATTTGTGCCTGTGACATCCAGTTATGCCATCAGATACCCATTTCTCGCCTGTCAGTCTAACCTATCAATTCTCCCAAGTATTATTTATGTTGTTATCATGTCTTCCCTTAGTTCTTTCCTCTAACGTCAGATTTAGTCTCATTAGCTCGTGCTTCTTAACTCTGGGACTAGTCTCGTTGCATGCCTTTACACTTTTTTCAGTTTCTTATTCTTCATCAGGTGCGGATTCTGTGACGGCGATGCGTTCTCCAAGACAGAACTGACATACATATTATAGACTGCAGGGATTCTCAACTTTTTCTCCACCATTAACCCCTCGGCTTGATGGATTTCTCCATTTCTCCATACAAAAAAAATATAGCCATCATAAAGGGACAGAAAAACAAGGTCAGAAAAAAATAAATTATTCAGTTATTAGATACATCAAATATTTACCCCTTACCATGTAATTTTTTACCCCCAAGGGGTAAATTTGCCCCTAGTTGAGAATCACTGGTATAGAGGGTCTATAATGACGCTTTATCTAAATTTCTGAAGGCTATCTTAGATTTGTGTGTGTAATATGAATATACGTAACTATGTATGTATGATATATATTATAAAGCGACGAAGGGCTTCCACACACAGGGTAGGGAAACACTCGGACTCAGCTTACCAAAGCAATCTCTCTCGCTCCTTACAGCGAGATTTCCTATCACTAACGACTAGGAAAACACTCACGTGCTCACACCCACACAGACAGAAAGTTGATCATCCTTTAAAGTTGCAGACACCCCTTTACGTCCCATCTCCAAGTTCCTAATCCCATTTCTCCTCCTCTTCCCTTCCTCCTACTCATCCCCTTAATTCACAGTCTACGAGAGGGTGCAGATAAATTTGGCACATTCATACAGACAGCTCAAAGTGCTCCTTCAAAGGGAATGTTGTTTTGTACTCGCCTCTCCGTCAGAAGCAAGCGAAGTATCCAAACAAGAAGAGGTGAATAAGGTCCTTAGCCGCTGACAAAAGCACAATCAGCTGTCTCAACTACTGGTGCTGGCTTACAGCGCTCAGCCAACCTCGTTTGCATTGTAAATTAGAGAGATGTGAGATACTTTACGCCATGGAAAATGCTTGAAGGTTTGGTCCCTATTTTGCATGTGACAATAACGGCGTGCTGGAGCGAGGTACAGGGGTACCTGAGCAAGGAATGTAGTACTAGAGATATGGATGTAGTACTGGTGGATGGAATGTGGTACTGGTGGATGGAATGGGGTACTGGTGGATGGAATGTGGCATTGAAACATGGAATGTGGTATATATATATATATATATATATATATATATATATATATATATATATATATATATATATATATATAGTCGTGCCGATTAGGTAAAACTGGTCAATTAGCAAGAACTCATCTAAAATTAAGTCCTTTCTAAAATTTTCTCTTATACGTTTAAAGATATATTTTTTTTCATTTATGTTAATGTAAAAATTTATAATTTTGTACCAAGAGAAACTTTGAAAACCTACCTAACCCTATTATAACAAGCGTAATTTAATTTAGCCTAACCCAACTAAATATATTTTAGATACGTTTACAATAATTTAATAATAAACAAACACAATGAAATATATTTTTTTTCGTTAGGGTCAGAATGATTTTTGCGAAATTATTGCATACACAAATTTTCGCTTGCCTTATTCGAGAAGAAGATCGTTGCTATTTAAGCCAAAATAGCAAGTTTTACCTATTCGGCACGACATATATATATACAGGATGAATTTTCAAGTATTCCAAATTTTTGCCCAACATAAAATTCCTTCGGTTTTGTAAGTTATTTCACAGGACGCCCATTGATTTAAGATTACGATGATTACGTCGGTTTGTAGGCCGCAAATGGCAACAGCCGGAGTGATCAAGAAGACAAGAGATGGTCTACATGTAATCACCCATTCTCCCAGTCCAAACCGGGACGAAGGAGACAGATAGATTTGGCTCATCCGTTGAGGAAGCTGTAAGCACCCATTCTTTCCCTACCCAGGGAGGGAAGGCCTCTCCATCACCCCGCTAATTCCCTGCTCCAAGCGTATAATTTCCAGAGGAAGAGCATGGTAACAACCGCAGAAGAATGCATAAAAAGGTTCAATTATGCAGTGATAATTAAAGGAGCACAGCAGCGGTTGGCGTCTTTGGTGGCTGGTGGAACACCGGCTTGGTAGGTGGAGCCTCTGTGTGGACCTCTGGTGGAGGTGGTTGTTGTGTTGACTCAGTACCTAATCCAGCAGTTGTGGTAATTATGTCAAGCACATCCACCGCCATCACTCACCAGATGAGTTAAGTGGTGGTGACGAGTACCAGCAGCAGAAGCAGTTGTGGTAGTGGTGGTGGTGGTGCTGTTGATGATAGTAGTAACGAAGGTGTTAGTACTGGTAGTTACTGTACTGATGTTTTTACTGCTGGAGGTGGTGGTGGGGCTTGTACTGACGATTGTGGAACTAGTGTTTTTGTTAATAGTAATGGTGGTGGTGATGTTTCTGGTAGTGGTGGTTTTGGCGCCGATGTTACAGCGGTGATGGTACCAGTAGTGGTTCCTGTGTAAGTGATGTTGATAGTGGTGGTGTAATAAATTTAAGATAATATCTACATTACCTCTCAATATATTAAATAAACAATTCATTTCGACTAACTTATCCTACTGCAGCTACTGTTATGTGTTAATTTCCACTTCTATATATATATATATATATATATATATATATATATATATATATATATATATATATATATATATATATATATATATATATATATAGAAGAAGTAATAACAGAAAAACATAGAGGCTGGGTAGCAGCAGGAGATGGTGGCAGGGTAGCAGCAGGGAGATGGTGGCAGGGTATGAGAGGGAAGGTCATGGCAGGGCAATTATTCCAGCTAGACCTCCAGATCGCATCAGCAGATGAAGAACGAAGAAACGAGAATAATAACTATAACAAAAGGGATCGAATCCGGGCTCTCTCGGTTGTGATTCGAATACACTAGCCTCTCAAGGTCGCTAGTAAAAGGATCTTGATCCAAGTCATAACCATACACGGTATGGATGGTTCACGAGCCTGGCTTTTATGATAACATTCATAATTATGTAAAACATTAGGTGGTATTATTTCGTTAAACAATATATTCCTTTATTAAACTATTTTCCTTATCAACGACTCTTAATAATAATAATAATAATAATAATAATAATAATAATAATAATAATTTTATTAATAATTTTAATAATAATAATAATTTTATTAATAATTTTAATAATAATAATAATAATAATAATAATAATAATAATAATAATAATAATGTTAAACGCTAAACTCGAAAACGTCTCTTAACAGATCTTTTAAATGGTTACTTTTTTCTTTACTTCAATAAAGCTTTTAAATAGTAATGCCCCTTTTCCTAACATTAAAACTAATAGAAACTATTTTTCCTATGAATTACACAACCATGGAATACAGAAACCTTTGCAAAAGTATATCAATGGTATTATACACCGACAAGTATGTTAATGAGACATAATATGCGGTTTATGGCATTTTATTGAGAAGACGTTTCGCCCACTTTGTAGCGCACTCAGTTCACTCATTGAGGTCCGTGGTTCGATCCCTGGTACAGGCACCTGCCGTTTCTGTTCACCTAGCAGTAAATAGGTACCTGGGTGTTAGCCGATTGGTGTGGGTCGCATTCTGGGAGACAAAATAAACCTAATTTACCCGAAATGCTCTGCATAACCAGAGGGGCCTTCTGTGTAGTATGTCATTGATGTCAACTATGGTCTGTATAAGTTGTATCATGTACTTGTAGAAAAGAAGATTATTATTATTATTATTATTATTATTATTATTATTATTATTATTATTATTATTATTATTATTATTATTATTATTATTACCTATTGTGTGTTGGTAACAGTTCTTTAATAAATACAAAGACTGCATCGCAGGATAATAATTTTTCGAGTCAGTTACATCACCCTTCTGGTAAATCCTTCAAAATACCGTATGGTCTTTGACTCATAACAATAAACATAAAATGCTGCCATAAAATATGGCAGATGAGTCAATGTTTTTTTTTTTTTGTAGACTTATTTCAGGAATAGTGAATGACCATTTTTATGTTAAATCCCAGAATTTATTCTTTTAATCAAAGCTTTGAGGCTGTGCCGAAATTTGGAGGTTAAATTTGTTAGTGTAACTCACGGCCTCACGGAATAAATTTATGGGCTCGTATTCCAGTTTTATCTAATTTTCTTTGAGTTATTTAGTAAATGTTTTTCCGTGATTTGTCTCTGTTATATATATATATATATATATATATATATATATATATATATATATATATATATATATATATATATATATATATATATATATATATATATATATATTTTTCCACTAATTATTTTAGACGTTTCTTGTTAATTGCATCAGTATTTGACCTTAAAAATTATATACACAGGTTCACATATTTTTTAAGTTGCCTTATAAAGATTTTGCTTAGATAATTTAGCTTTCATTTGAATCATTCTTAATTAATTTGTTTTTAGATATGGTGTTATGCTCAGCTGGATGTCAACAACCCAGCAACCAACCACAAACACTGAAGAATGTAAAGAAAACAGAGGGGCAATACCGTGACATTAACAATTCATAAATAACCTGTACACTGGAGAAAGAATCTTATGACGACGTTTCGGTCCGACTTGTCGTGTTCCTGTCCTCCTCTTTTATATATACTGGCTCCCTTACCTTTGTGTGTTAGTGACTAGTCAATGGTCAAAGTCAGACGGAAACGTCTGACTTGTTATTGCACTTTATTTGTGTACTGAAGAATGTATACACCGTGAAGTGTCTCTCAGTGTATATACGCTGAGAGTTTAATCTCTGTATTAGGGATGAAATAAAAATGAATAAACCAGCCAATTAATCACATGAAAGACATCGAGTGACTGACTCTAGAGATATTATTTATTTTCTGTCATGTATTTAAATATAATTCTCATGACTCTAACAATAGCTTTATTCATATAATTATATCTCAACGGGTAGGCAGGACGGTACTGTGTCTGTTTCGTGATTATTGGACGGTGGATCGAGCCTTCGTCACTTCTCGCATCCAGTGCCCCACCTGAACACGATTAAACTTGCTTAAAATCTTAATCAGAAAATGTAACATGTGATAACTTGACCAGGTGCACTTAACCAGTTAGCACAATATTTATTTGATTTACAGTCAACTCTCTTATAATGCTCCTCTGTGTAGTGAAATATTTTCGTAAATGCGATTGAAAAAGCACATACGAAATTGTAAAGTGCATGAAAAAACCTTCACAATGCGTGCTTTTCATTTTTCGATGCACTTTTATTAATCGCATTTGCCAAAAATTGCTGTGTTATATGGTGGAGATTTATATAGGAGCTGACTGTATTTATTTCCCCTTCCTTACACCTCTCCCTACTTCAAAAAATTCAGTGCTCGCTTTTATATTTGATCTAGTTGTCTCTCAAATTTACTCTCACTTGACTCACACATGATTTCATTCTCTATGCTTATATTTGTATGTCCTTATAAGTGGTAATAGTGTCAAGTGCAGTAATAGCAGTAGTATTAGCATTAAGAGTATTGGTAGCTTAGGCATGATGCTGTAGCGGCAGCAGTAGCCGGAACAGAACGAATGGCAGGAGTTGCAGTATCGTAGAATTAATATCAGCAGCGGCAGCAACATAGCGGAAGTAGCAACAAAAACAGAGCAGAAATAACAACAACAGCAGCGGCTACAGACACATCATAGTAGCAGAGTAGCAAGAGATGGGCATCAACAAAGAAAGCACAGCATCAGTAACAGTATCAACAGGGCAGCACAAGCATCAACAGCATAGCAGCAGCAATAGATATGGTAGAGGAATTACAACAGTAGCAGCGCCAGCATAGCAGTGGCAGTCATAACAGAGCAGCAGAAGCAGCATCTGTCCTTCAAATCAACTACCCTTCAATTAAAGTACCTTTCACTTCAACCATCCTTCACTTGGCTTTGAAGACAAGGCAGCAGACCCTCGCTCCTCCTTCCCTCCTCCACCTGACCCTTTTCCTCATACAAGACATACACTCCCTAACGACATAATCATCTCCCGGGTCCTTGTTTTAAAGGCGAGGAATCATTACCACCATTAACTCTTAAAGGACCCGACGGGAGGATGAGGACAATCAACGTGGACTCCAGCAGGCAGGAGAGGAACAACTAAGCTGCAGTATTTGCTAGTTTTCAACAACCAGCGATCTTTCTTGTTTTACAGAGGCATTTGTTGTCTGCAGCCTCCATCTTCATGATACTAAGAAATGAGGGAATTTTCTTTAAGATGCCGCCATTATTACTTAGTGCGAAGGCTTGAGTTAGAGGAACGTTCAACTTGAGGGAGGTCCTCTTGAGTTAGAAGAGAGACTATAACTTACACGAGGGTGGTCCATCTTGAGTTAGTGAGGACATATTGTAATTTACACGAAGGTGGTCTCTCTCTTGCGTTATTAGGAATATATCATAACTACACGAGGGAGGTTCATCTTGAGTTAGAAGAGAGACTATAACTTACGCGAGGGAGGTCCATCTTGAGTTAAAAGAGAGACTATAATTTACACGAGGGAGGTCTATCTTAGAAGAGAGAGATTATAACTTACACGAGGGAGGTCCATCTTGAGTTAGAAGAGAGACTATAACTTACGCGAGGGAGATCCATCTTGAGTTAGAAGAGAGACTATAACTTACGCGAGGGAGGTCCATCTTGAGTTAAAAGAGAGACTATAACTTACACGAGGGAGGTCTATCTTAGAAGAGAGAGATTATAACTTACACGAGGGTTTCTCAGCTTTGAGTTATTAAAGATATATTATCACTTATACATAAGTGGACCATCTTGTGTCAAAGGGAACATAACTCACACCTTTGAGTTAGGGAGAATTTTTTTTTTTTACTTATTCATGCTGTCTTTTATTAATCTTTAAATTGGCCAACAAAAATCGCATTTACATGATTATAAAAAACTCAAAATAGCCAAGATTCAGACCCATGGCAAGCTAGTCTTAAAATCAGCAGGCCGGTGCTCTAACAACTGCACCACGGAGGCTGAATAAGATTCATCCATCTAGAAATTTTGCGGCAGTTTGAATTTTTTTTTTTTTAAGAATTGAGTAATGTAACCTCAAATAATTTGCATTTTGTGATGAAAATGTTGATTATCTCTTAATATTTTTACTTAGGCTGATAACTATTGTATTCAGTAGTGGCTTAGTTGGGTAGAAGGGGTGAGGGAGAAGAGAAGAAAGGGAGGGTAAAGGATAAGAAAGATAAAGTGGGACTAGGAGGATTAAGAGGGAGAAAAAGAAATAGGAAATATGAAGGTAGGAGAGGAGGAGGTTGAAGGGAGAGAATGGTGAGGGAAAAAAGGCAGAAAGAAGGCACAGGAAGCGTTAGGAATTGTAGGAAGAGAAAAAAGGGAGGAAGCAAGTGAGAGGAAAAAAAATAATTAGTACAAAAATATTAAAACATTAAAAAAAGAAACACAAAATCCCCATCTCCCCCCCCAAAAAAAAATCCGCATCTCCCCCCCCCAAAAAAAAAGAAGAGAAATAAATAAACTTAACCCCTCCCCCATCTCCCCAAAAAAGCGAAGATTCTTGTGTGTATTTTCTGAACCGTCTGTGAACAATCTTGGGGATGCACTTCACATTTTGTCTGTATAATTACGGCGGTATAACTTTCGCTGCCTGGTCCGCTTCACCGTGAAATTCATAATAACGATCATTTTACCTAAACACTCGGCCGGCTAATTAACGACATCGTATTTTTCAGCGTAATTGAGTAAGATGTTGACCGAAGCATTATTAAAAGAAAAATATAAATAAATAAATAAATATATTAACGATAAACAAACAGTTATTTTATTTTTAAAACCTCCCTTAACAAACATGAAGAATGTGCATGAGGAGTTTTAAGCCTATCAAAAGATTATATAAACACACACACACACACTATATATATATATATAAATATATATATATATATATATATATATATATATATATATATATATATATATATATATATATATATATATATATATATATATATTATATATATATATATATATATATATATATATATATATATATATATATATATATATATATATATATATATATATATATATATATATATATATATATATAACCCACATTTAACAGTATAGAAATAATGTCAATGTTTTCGGTCAACCAAAGACCCTCTTCAGAAGATACTAAACTACTTGGAAAAATCCCTTACATATGCAACCAAATCAGCTACACACGAAACATTGCCACAGTGAAGATACCCAAGTGTCTAAGGCATGATACGGACTTGCAGACCGACCCGAATCCAAGACACCTGAACCGACCGACCGATCAAGCAAAGGCAGCTCAACAGGAATGAGAAATACAACACTGGACTGGGAGCTTGGACCGACCGACCGATCAAGCGAAGGCAGCTCAACGGGAATGAGAAATACAACACTGGTCTGGGGCCCCGGTGCTCATTACAAATGCATTAGGTTGTCTGTACACACTTTCTCGATCGCGTGTCTCTACCTGCTAACTGAATCGGTATAGTGATTAGTTCAGCTTTTATGTCGGCTGGAAATGGAGAGGTTAACTGCAGGATCTTAATTGATGTCAATACGGACGCGATTTATATTTCATAATCCCTGCCATGAACGTCGACGATGCTGGCGTTGCTCATACGCACGAATGAGCGCACAGAGTGCAGCTGGAAGTTCTACCAACATAACCTCTACCACTACTTCTCCACTTCCTTCTTTCTTCCTCTCTTTGTCTCGTCCCTGTCCTACTCTTGTATTTATACTGGCTCCCTCACCTTCGTGTGTTAGTGTGGCTTGTCAGTGATTCAAGTTTGCCTACATATAAGCTAACCAAACCATACCACGGGTGGGGTTCGAACCCCACCCGTGGTATGGTTTGTTTGCAATCGTGTCATTACTATTTCGTGAGTCGAGTTATATATAAGCTACTTTAGAAAAATAATAAAATTTCGCTTACTTTTCCCGTAAAATTCAATTGCAGCAGCAATTTTGATTTAAATTGTGATAATTTACGTATTTTAGCCAAAAACCGAAACGTCGTCCTATGTGCTGGTTATTTGTGTAATAATATGATGTATAGTGAAGACAAATTTCGGTTATTATGCAATGGAAGAATGGAAAATAAAAATAAAATCAGAGTACAAGGCAAACTCAAACCTCTCAAAAGAACCTAAATAAAATATGAGAGACCTGGGAGTGATAATGTCAGAAAATCTCACGTTCAAGAAGCACAACAACGTTATCATCGCAACTGAAAGTAAAATGATAGGTTTGATAACTAGAACCTTCAAAACAAAGAGATATCAAGACGATGATGACTCTCTTCTGGTCACTCGATCTCTCTAGTGTGGAATATTGTTTTGTACTAACGTCCCCCTTCAAGGCAGGTAGAACTGCTGAGCTGGAAGGTATGTAGAGAGCCTTTCATAGCTCGTGTTTACTCAGTCAAGCACCTAAGTTACTGAGAGCGCTTGAAGTCCCTAAAACTGTATTCCTTAGAAAGTAGGAAAGAAAGATACATCATAATCTACACCTAGAAGATACTGGACGGGTTGTTCCCAAACCTGCACTCTGAAATTACTACTTATGAACACAAGAGACCTGGCAGACGGTGCAGGATACCTCCAATGAAAAGCAGAGGAACAATGAGTACACTGAGAGAGAACTCAATAAGTCTTAAGGGACCACGACTCTTCAACGCCCTCTCTTCATGCAAAAGGGAAACCACCAGTAAAGAGCTAGCCGTCTTCAAGAGGGAACTCAACAGATCCCTCAAAAACAGTTTCTGATTAACCAGGTTGTTGTGCATGCGTTCGACTACGGGCAGCAGGCACTAACAGCTTGATCGATCAAACCAGCAACCAAGAGGCCTGGTCTGGGGGACCGGTCCGCGGAGGCGGTGATCTCCGGAAGCCACTCCGGGTAAACTTGAGGTAAGACTTACTCTTTTAAGCAAGTGAAATTAATTAAGAATTGCGTATCCAAAAGGCCAGGAATCTGCCAATATTACTGATCGTATTACTGTATCCAGTATTACTGGAATCTGTCAGTATTACTGGTCGATTTTAGGTTACCAGGTGTGACCAGGAGCTGAGACTACCTCCTTAAACAAGTCGGTGAGCACCTGGGCGCAAGCAAACACGCGTGTGTGTGTTCGAATATGTGTTCGCGGACTCACACGCGAACACATACATACACATGCGTCTATACCAAATTGATTCGGAAAGGTACTGAAGGTGGCGTGGCCGGCATCAATGGGCTCTCTCCCCCACTCAATGAATCATCGACTTTTATCTTCATGCTCAAAATTCGTTGTGAATAGCGCGGGAAATCGGTGCGGGAACCCATAGCTGTGAAGAAAGGAGAATTTAGATTCAATTTTGGCGCGAACCGAAATCCTGGTCATCGAATTTACTGTCTGGTAATGTTATTTTTTTTTTTACCATCCACACTGGAGAGTTGCCTGTGGATTTAGGTTGTCAAGGCAGCTCGTGTTTTGTTAATTGAAAAAGTCTGAGGCAGTGAAAGTCCGATCACGGTGTGGTTTACCTGTCCGTCTATTTATGCCTGAAGAACTTTCATCCTAATTTTTTGCTTAATTCTCTTTGCTGTCCAGAGCTGCCATTTCAATTATACATTCTTGTATTGTGAGCTTTGAGAAATTATTCATTTAAATATGTCATGTTTTTGTTTATTTACAGTTTAAATGCCTGCATTGTTTATCTGTCGGTTCTGTTTATGTGAGCAGTTGCTGTTGCAAAGGTCCCCTAACAAAAAATGTTGCAAAGGTTCCCTAACAAAAAATATTCCAAAGGTTCCCTAACAAAAAATGTTGCAAAGGTTCCCTAACAAAAAATGTTGCAAAGGTTCCCTAACAAAAAATGTTGCAAAGGTTCCCTAACAAAAAATGTTGCAAATGTTCCCTAACAAAAAATGGGCTTCCTAAGGCCATGGCGATGAAATAAAGTGCTCTCTTCAGAGATAACGAAGCAATAAAGTGCTCACTAAAGCAGGAAAATGTTCTCTAGAGACCTCAGGTAGCAAGAAAGAGATTTTTCAAACTATGAAAATGCCAGAAAGTGTTTTCTAATATTGCAGGACTGCATGAAGGACCCCATGGATCAATGGAAATGCAACAAAATTTTCTCCCAAAATCATACTGAACTAAAAAAGCCCTAAAAAAAAATTCTGTAAATGTGAAATATATTACAATCCTAGAAATGAACCTTTTATTTAATGCCGAGAGATGGACGTGAAAATAGAAAGATAGATGAATTGATGGACGGACTGAAGGAGAGATGATCAAATCAGAGAGAGGTGGACTAACGACCTGCCCTATGCAATGGGGGATGGAAGAGTGGACACATGGAAAAGACGACGGGAAAGAGATAATCACGAGACCACGACGGCTGGAAGGCGCAAGAACCCAAGAAGTTTGGAAAAATCGACCTCTCAAAGAACTTCATCAGCAGATGGACTAAACTTCCAGATGACTACTACCTAGCAAGCACCAGCTTACTTCCAGGGCACCCGAGGAGAGTTTCTGCGGTCTTTGAGGACTCAAACTTCAACCTAACCTTCTATATCACTTTATTACGCGATCCCAGGATCATTTTCTAATTAATAATAATAATAATAATAATAATAATTATTATTATTATTATTATTATTATTATTATTATTATTATTATTATTATTATTATTATTATTATTATTATTAATTATCAGAGGACAGTGCTAACTTACAGGGTCATTCAGAAACAGAATGCATATTTCATTAGCGTATGGAGGACCATGAATGTATCCAGATAAACATAACAGACACACCTCCATCTATCCTCAATTCTCATGACCGTCCCAACTAGGCCTAGTCTTCTATCCCACGCACTCTTCCCGTCCCACGTCCCATCCCTCAAAATTCTCTACACAAACCCCTAATCCCACTCCACATCATCCCAGAACCCCAATCCCTTCCCCGCACACCTTGTTCACACTTCTCAACTGCAAAAGGATAACAAAATTTTTGTAAATTGAACAAAAGGTTTGTAAATTGTATGAAAAATCTTTTTTTTTTTACTCCTAATTTGCATAGAATATAAACGACTTGTCAAATAATTTCAAGCGGAGACTATTATTGTTCCTGACAATAACAATGAGACTAATTGCCTTAATTAACACATGTATCAAAATATGTTTTTCTGTACAATCATCCGTTCTTTTGTCAGACCTGTATGTGTTCGTATCTGCGTGTGTCTGTGTTCGTGTCTGCGTGTGTCTGTGTTCGTGTCTGCGTGTGTCTGTGTTCGTGTCTGCGTCTGCGTGTGTCTGTGTTCGTGTCTTCGTCTGCGTACCGAAGAACGGGAAAATGTGTACTAACCTTTGCATTAATGATAAATAAGACACGTCCAACATTTTGGTATCTCTATTGTCTAATATATATTTAAATTTTCTGTACGTATCCCATCAAGGATCTTGACGGTGTTGATGAAGAGTTCTTGATCTAAGACGTATGTGTCATCCTCCTCTTCAGGCCTAATTGCTTCCCATTTTCTAGGTTATGTGTGAGACCTAAGGGTTTACCAACTCCCTTTGCATAATATAAAATAACAATGTAAGTAAACACTGAGTAATTTACGTTAGTCTTAGCTCTTCTAACTTCGCTATTTATTTTGCTTTTGCATTCTTCTTATTTTAATTAACCTTATATTTAAAAAAAAGTAATTTCTTTTAGTAAAGGTTTCTGTGCAGTTTCCATTAGTGTGGTGTCACACGTTCTATCCCATGTTCTGTCACACGTTCTATCCCATGTTCTGTCACACGTTCTATCCCATGTTCTGTCACACGTTCTGTCCCATCCTCGCATCACGAGATCAAACTTTCAGAGTGGAATGTTTGGAAGTTATCCTTGGCCACCTTATTGTTAAAAGTATCGCAGTTGTTTCTAGTTGTTTTGGTTATTTGTGGTTATTTATGCGTTTTGTTGGTTCTGTGTAAACTACGTTAACCCTCCCTAGCCTCGCCACCTTCTAACCTTTAATGTCAATAACTTTAAAATGTGTCTTCAGAGAGGATTCAAACTTCAAGTACTGGTGAATGTTGATGTTTGACATTTTGACATGTTATTCTCTGTGGTGCTTCATAACGGAAAGTCCGATTTAGCTCTTTTCGGCATAGATGACAATTTGTCCAATTTATAAAGAAATTGGCATATTAGTTTCCATGTGATAATTGGTATCTCCTGATTTGTTTCATGTCTCCAACGCTGATGTTTAACTGTTTTAGAAACTTTTGCTGCGCACTGTACTTTTATTTTCTGAATACACTGAGGTAGAGGGAGCTGAGCTTATGGGATACGGGGATAAATTTCTCGGATGATGCACCAATCGAAACGATTTGGTCGCTGGTCACCCCTTCAGGCAAGACATGTCGTGCCCCGTCAGTGGTGTGGACATTCATAAAGGGCAAATAAGAACACATCTTGCGTGCCTGAAAAAGCCGTCAGTCGCCAGGCGCTTTTCGTTCTCCAATCAGCACTTGATATTTGATCCTCCAGTAAGGACTCGCATATATCTACCCTTCCAGCCACTGAAATTGCATCTTCTCTCCACTAATGGAAACACACCTATCCACCAGTCAGACGAAGCTTGTCTATGAACGCCCTTGCAGCTAATCAAAACCCCATTGACTACTATCTCCACCAATTACAGCTCATCTTTTCTTAGCTAACCACACTACACCTAGCTACACTCACTACCCTCTCTCACCTATCAAGAGCACCGGGAAAGAAGCTAAATGGTACGCAATAAAATATTGCTCGTGTAATTTGCAGCAGTTAGCGTTGTATACGAGTTTCTAACTATTGATTATCCAACGAAGGTGATTCTTTGATTCCCAAGGTATGCAAATCAACTATCCATTAACAAATTCCTGTGGTCACATAATTGTTACTGGATTAAGTCATTTAAAAAATAGAAGTGGTTATCTTCATATGGTCCCTCCGGTTAGTGAGGGTAGGTAGTGGTACATTTATAAGAGAGTACAATATAAGAACATAAGAAAGAAGGAACACTGCAGTAGGTCTACTGGCCCATGCGAGGCAGGTCCAATTCTCCTACCGGTTTAAGCCAATGCCCTAACCTAGTCAGGTCAGGTCACATTCATTTAAGAAAGGAGCACGGCATCTGACCTAGTAGCACAAGCTAGTCAGGTCCAACTCACACCCACCCACTACACAATGTCTTAGCTTCTATGACGGTACTCGGGAGTTTGTTCCACTCATCCACAACTCTATTACCAAACCAGTGCTTTGCTATATTCATCCTGAATCTGAATTTTTCCAACTTAAAGGCATTGCTGCGAGTTCTGTCTAGGCTAGATATTTTTAGCACGCTATTTACATACCCTTTATTTATTCCTGTTTTCCATTTATACACCTCAATCATATCACCCCTAATTCTACGCCTTTCTAGAGAGTGCAGATTCAGGGCCGTCAGTCTATCCTCATAGGGAAGATTTCTGATACATGGAATCAACTTAGTCATCCTCCTTTGTACGTTTTCCAGAGCATTTATATCCATTCTGTAATACGGTGACCAAAACTGTGCAGCATAATCTAGATGAGGCCTAACCAAGGATATATAGAGTTGAAGAACAACCTGAGGACTCCTATTATTTATGCTTCTTGATATGAAGCCAAGGATTCTGTTCGCTTTATTGCGAACACTTATGCACTGCTGTCTTGGTTTTAGATTACTGCTAACCAGAATTCCTAAATCCTTTTCGCAATCAGTAGTATTAAGATCTACATTATTTAGTTTATGTGGCATGGTTATTGTCCTGTCCAACATTTAGAACTTTGCATTTGTCTATATTAAACTGCATCTGCCACTTCTCCGACCACTGCATCAGTCTATTCAAATCATCCTGGAGTTCGCTAATGTCCTCATTAGAATGAATTGGACGGCCTATTTTGGTGGTGTTATCAGCAAATTTGCTTATGTCGCTATTTATTCCCTCATCTATGTCGTTTATGTAAATTGTGAACAACAAGGGGCCCAACACTGACCCCTGTGGAACACCTCTTGTGACGTGCCCCCATCCTGATTTCTCCCCATTTATGAAAACTCTCTGCTGCCTGTTTGTCAACCATGTCTCTACCCAGGAAAAAATTTCTCCTATTCCTTGTGCCTTAAGTTTCCTTAATAGCCTCTGATGTGGAACTCTATCGAAAGCCTTACTGAAGTCCATATACACAATATCATATTCAATACCATGATCTACCTCCTCAAACACCTTAGTGAAGAAAGTTAGTAAATTCGTAAGACAGGAACGCTCCTTAGTAAAACCGTGCTGAGATTCATTAATCAATTTATGCCTTTCAAGATGGCTACGAATTGTTTCGGCAATTATTGATTCCATAAATTTTCCCACTATGGAGGTAAGGCTTATTGGTCTATAGTTCGAAGCTAAGGACCTGTCACCTGCCTTGTAAATAGGTATTACATTTGCCAATTTCCACTTGTCTGGCACTATTCCAGTTTGTAGTGATATATTGAAAAGATTAGCCAAGGATATACTAAGTTCCTCTTTACATTCGTTTAAAACCCTTGCAAACAGTTCATCAGGGCCTGGGGATTTGTTAGGTTTTAATTTCTCTATTTGTCTGAGGACCATGTTACTAGTTACCCCAATCGTGCATTGTTTATTATCGTCCTGTTCCACATAATTTATTATTTCTGGAATTTCTCTAGTATCTTCCAGAGCTAAAACTGCGAGAAAGTGTTGAAAAGTTCACACATTTCCTTTTCACTGTCAGTGATCTGACCTGAGTTACTCTTAAGTGGTCCTATCATGTCCTTAATCTTACTTCTGTATACCTGAAAGAACCCTTTTGGGTTAGTCTTCGAATCCCTTGCGACTTTAGCCTCATAATCCCTTTTTGCTTTTCTTATTCCTCTTTTTTATTTCTCTCTTTAGTTGAATATATTGATTTCTTAACGGTCCATCCCCTCTTTTGATACGCCTATATATGCCTCTCTTTTGACCAATGAGATATTTTAATCTATTGTTTATCCATTTGGGATCATTTTTGTTAGATCTAATTTCCCTACTCTGAACAAAAGTTATCTGGGTAGCTAGCACTATGCTCTGAAACACGTCATATTGGCAACTAACACCACCTACCTGACCCATAGTTAGGTCATCTCAATTTAGCCCACCCAGGTAATTTCTCAGTCCCATGAAGTCAGCTAAGCGGAAGTCTGGGACAGAGACTTGATTGCAGTTATCTGGGTAATTCCATGATATATTGAAACTAAGTGATTTGTGATCTCTTTCCCCTGTCAGTAGTGTTACTGAATACCTATGTAATATACTTGTGTAGTATATCGTAGTTAGTATCAGCTATGTTATATATATGATCCCTGCTCGGCTAGGCTCCCTAGCTAGCTGTGACGTCACGAGTCTAGCTCATGTGAACGCTGGGCCCCAGGCATACCCTCTATTTGGATCTATTTGGTCTATTTGGAGAAGACCCGGGCCGGACGTACCGGCGAACCTACAAGAAGAATACCCTCTCAGTTCCCGATATGCCAGATTAGAGAAGGCATAGGCTGCTGGGCACCCCTCATAGACTCTATCAATATAGTTAACAACCGCCTTGTGTGTTTCACTACGACCGTCCATATCTCCAGAACACCCCAAGCTCATCATTAACCTCAAGATTATTAACTGGTGATTCTTTGTTAGCAAGAACCAAGTCAAGCAGGTTGTTTCCTCTAGTTGGTTCTGTCACAAACTGTTTTAAAAAGCAATCCTGAACCGTATCAAGAAAGTCACTAGACTCAAGATTTCCTGTCACATTCTTCCAATCAATTTGTCTAAAGTTAAAATCTCCCATTAACACAACATTTTCATATCTAGACACCTTTTGAATTTCGTCCCATAGCAGCTTACCGCACTCCCGGTCAAGGTTTGGGGGCCTATAAATCACACCCAAAATTAATTTTTCACGACCTTCGAGAACAATTTAAATTATCTCTGATAAAGATTATTAATAAGGAGGAATGGATAAGATGATTCAATTTCTTGTGTGACTTTGAGAAAGGGAAGAAATGTGTGTGTGTACTCACCAATTTGTACTCACTTTTTTGTGGTTGCAAGGGTCGATTCGTAGCTCCTGACCTTGCCTTTTCACTGGTCGTTACTAGGTCCGCTCTCTCCATGCTCCAAGACCTTTATCGTATCTCTTTTTAAAGCTATGTATGGATCCTGTCTCCACTGCATCACTCTTCAGATTGTGTGTGTGTGTGTGTGTGTGTGTGTGTGTGTGTATGTGTGTGTGTGTATGTGTGTGTGTGTATGTGTGTGTGTGTGTGTGCGCGTGTGCGTGTGTGTGTGTGTGCGCGTGTGCGTGTGCGTGTGTGTGCGCGTGTGCGTGTGTGTGTGTGTGCGTGTGTGTGTGCGCGCGTGTGCGTGTGTGTGTGTGTGCGCGTGTGTGTGTGTGTGCGCGCGTGTGCGTGTGTGTGTCCGCGCGTGTGCGTGTGTGTGTGCGCGCGTGTGCGTGTGTGTGTGTAATTACACATCATTTGAAATTACCAATTTATATTATCTATTTAAAGATATTAATTTATATTAATTTCTTACAATTACGTGTGTTTGCTTGCAAGAGTGGAGCTTCACTAGAAATGTTAACATTTAAGCTTTGCAACATTAGTTGCATAAACACAAAAATACTAGAGCTCGTTATACTCATCAAAAACTCTATTTATAAAGACATTCTTTCTGCAATATTTTCTTACACTGCTTCTGTAATTATATATTTTATCCTGTCACTGTGTAACTACTTCGAAAAATTTCGTGTGTGTTTTATCATTTTCTCTCACGAATTCGCAGGTGATTATCGTATCTTCATTCGTGTTATCTACCGACGAGGGAACATTTAGTGTCTTCAGACTTCAGTGCTCATATTTCATAATTTTGCAACAGATATTCATGAAAATCCAAACCATTTCAGTCTGTGTCTTTTTAAATGTGGGTTCTATGCATCAGCTGTGTGTTTAAATTTGAGTTGTAAATAATTTCGTTGTTATGACTCAGTCCGCATACTCAAAGGCCATGTTGATAGTTTTCTAAAAAAAATTATACTCTACAATAGCTAAAAATCCTGCTGAGAGCTCTTTGTATGTGTGTACTAAGTGTCCGGGGCCCAAGACTGTTCAACAGCCTCCCACCAGCCATAAGGGGCATTACCAGTAGACCTCTGGTTGCCTTCAAGAGGGAGCTGGACAGATACCTAAAGTCAGTGCCTGATCAGCCGGGCTGTGGTTCGTACGTTGGACTACGTGCAGCCAGCAGTAACAGCCTCGTTGATCAGGCCCTGATCCACCGGGAGGCCTGGTCATAGACCGGGCCGCGGGGACGTCGATCCCCGGAATACCCTCTAGGTAGACTCCAGGTAGACTCACCTAGTTGTGGTTGCAGGGGTCGATTCACAGCTCCTGGCCCCGTGTGTGTGCATTCGTGAGCTTTATATAAATTCAGTCCTAGTATAGCGTGTTTCCGAGGCTGAATGTGTGTTACCTGGAGGAGTCCACCTGGAGGGTGTTCCAGGGGTTAACCAGGCTGTTACTGATGGCCGTACGCAAACCGACGTACAAACCACAGCCCGGTTTGTCAGGTACTGACTTTTAAGTGCCTGTCCAGTTCCCTCATGAAGACAACCAGGGATCTATTGGTAATTCCCCTTATAGCTTGTGGGAGGCTTTTGAACAGTCTTGTGCCCCGGACACTTATTGTGTTTTCTCGTAGTGTACTAATGATGCCTCTACTTTTCATTGGGGGTATGTCGCATCGTCTGCCCAGTCTGTATATATGTTTGATGTAAGTTCTGCAGTGAATGGAGAAACGTTCTCTCTCATTTTCAGAATATGTAATTTTGAACTCGTGAGAAACTCTTCCCCACTACTGCTCTTTCCCCTCCCCAAGAGCATTCGATCACTTTGTTTTGTGTTTATAAGTGAGCATTATTGAGGGTGATATGCTCAGCTGCGTGACGTCCATGTAACACTATCACTGGTCTGGTGGTGGTCAGGGAAGCAAAGAGAGATAATAAAAAATGATGGAAAATGTGTTTCTCTTCTCTCTTTCGTGCCCCTCTCATCACCTCTTTCCCCTTTTCCCCTTCTTCCCCCATCACCGGAAATGAGGGCTGACCAGCCCTGGCAGGATATGGGTAGGTTCACATTTTTACGAGTCTCTCCAAACTCAACTGCCTAGACCCCTCGCTCCAGGCCAATTAAAAAACAAGCCAAGGAAACCCATATATAATCGTTAGATATTGTTTCGTTAAAAAAGCTATGGAGGGGAGGGGGAGCGGAAGGGAAAGAGTGCATAGTGGTAGAGGGGGGGAGAGGAAGGGGGGGAAGGGGAGGGGAAGGGGAGTAAAATTACCGAGCATGCAAATGCCTTTAAAAATTAATGTTCCCTCCCTCTCTCCTATACGAAGTCTCTCCCTGCACCGGTTTTTGATGGCTTCATCCTTTAACGTCGACTAGTCTGCCTTCGCTTTCACATGACTGGAAGACGAGTAATATACACACGCTTGCATTATCTGATAAATTATATCCAAGAAATAGTTTCATTACTTTTTCGTATAAGCAAGACCAAGTTAGCTGTATGCCTGACGACAGTGGCCTGTGTGTTGCCAAAATGGCAGACAACGTCATGTGTGTGTGTTGCTATCATATGTCCGAACACCTGGACATATGTCCGAACACCTGGAGGGTGTTCCGGGGTCAACGCCCCCGCGGCTCAGGCCTCCCGGTGGATCAGGGTCCGATCAATCAGGCTGTTACTGCTGGCCGCACTTAAACCAACGTATGAGCCACAGCCTGGCTGATCGGGTACTGACTTTAGGTATCTGTCCAGCTCCCTCTTGAAGGTAGCCAGGTGGGAGACTGTTGAACAGTCTTGGGCCCCGGATACTTATTGTATTTTCTCTTAGTGTACCAATGGCGCCCCTACTACATCAAGACTTCATATCTATCATATTCGCACAAGGTTGTCTTAATGTAACTGTTAGCTCTACACACTGTCCCAATTTTCTTTCCACTTTTTTTTTTTTGTAATTTCTTAATAATTGTATTTAAAGGCTATGACGTTCTTACCCTGTCTCCGTTATGGTCACAATTATTTTCAAGTTTTCTTCGTTTATACTCACAATTTTCACCACATGTAAGCCCCAATTCGTCTCCTGCCCTGCCATTATTTTCACCTCCATTCTAAACGCCCTTCTGCTTCCAATCTTCTTCCATTTCCACTCCCAGTCCACCTCATCTTTTTTTTTTATGGCGGGTATTTTGACACCTGGTCGACGAGGTAACTAATAGTTTTAGCACCGAGCATAATTGTCCACATTCCTCACCAGTTCCTCAGTCCCACAATCCTCATCTTTCTCTCTCTCACCCACACAACTAAAATTGGACTTTATTGCATTTCCTCTCTCCCAACTCCCATAAATATAAAAAAAAATGTTGTACATTCTAAAATTAGTTTTCCAACTAAGACATGCATGAAATAAGAACTCTAATTCCTGATTTTCGTAGAGGGACAACAAAGTGAAGCAATTAGTTCCACCCGAGGGCTGCCGACCCGCTGATCCACCTCCGTCTACTATTTTTTTTATAGGAGACAATGGGAAATTTACAAATATATTCTAAAATTTATATCACGTACCAAATGAACACACCAGAGGTGGACCCATCCTACCTTTACCTTTGATATACCTTTGAAGAGTTTCGAGAGTATCTACTCTCTGAGCCCGGCCATGGGCCAGGCTCGTCTGGTGCTTGCCTGGTCAACCAGGCTGTTGCTGCTGGAGGCCCGCTGCCCCACATATCCGTCACAGCCTGGTTGATCTGGCACCTGGTGAAGATATTTGTCCAGTTTCCTCTTGAAGGCTTCTACACTGGTTCCAGCCGTGTTTCGGATATCTTCTGGTAAGATGTTGAATAGTCTGGGACCCCGGATGTTAATACAGTGCTCCCGTATTGTCCCCACCGCACCCCTGCTCCTCACTGGGTTTATTTTACACTTTCTCCCATATCTCTCACTCCAGTATGTTGTTATGGCAGTGTGCAGATTTGGGACCAGGCCCTCAAGTACTTTCCATGTATATATTATCCTATATATATATATATATATATATATATATATATATTTATAATGTACATTTATTTAAGCTAGTATTTTATGTGCGTCATCGTATATCCTAGAAAAGAATTACTCTCCCTTGGGATCATCCATCTGTCGACAGCTGTTGTTGTAAATAACAGAAATTACAACTATAAAACAAAAGGTCATCTGTCCCCATATTATTTTGGGCCGGAAACGTAGGTTCTGGCCGTGCTGAGGCCTCTCATTGTGGCATTACCTCGTGTTTTTAATGTGTTGGCGGCCTGCGCCGTAGGGGGGCTTGGGTGATGGGAGGGGTCGGGTTTGGGTGATGGGGAAGGGTTTGGGGATGATTGGGTTTTTTGGAGGGTTGGTTGGGGGATAGTTAAGGTGTTGGTGGTACGGGTGTTCAAGAGAGGATTGTTGTGTGTGTGGGATATGTCTATACTTACAGAGCTGATTCAGTGATTGCAGAACATAAGAAAGAAGGAATACTGCAGCAGGCCTACTGGCCCATACTAGACAAGTCCTTCTCAATACTAGGCAGGCTCCTGTCTCGCCTCAGTCTTCAGTTGTTCAGTATACTTGGTGTCTAGCTTACTGGGTTATTATATCCACTATTGACGCCATGTTGGTAGTTTGGCTCCACACCCTCCTAGCTCATTCGAGGTTTCTAATGTTCCTGAATGTTCAGACACATGCTTTGCATTCTCTCACATCAGTCTATCCCTGATAGACTGATATGTCGTGATTATGTCTCCCCTGACCTGACGTATATCTCCTTTTATTGTAACATCGTAGCTCATGTCCCTTATCTCAGTGGCCACTCTGCCGGTGCATACTAGAAGATTCATCCAAAGTAGAGAACAGGATCTTGTATGATTCCCTGTTTTTTGAATCATTGCATGTGCGATTCGAGATAGTATACTTTAACTGACTAGCATGGGCCAGTAGGCCTTCCGCAATGCTCTTTCTTTCTTATGTTCTAACATATGTCTACCCATAAGCCCCTTTCTTCACCGGATGCTTGAAGCTGCTTCCCTTACAGGTGAGACGCTGTCTTCCGTCTCATTCTTCACGTACGTTGGGCTACATGCGGCCAGCAGTAACAGCCTGGTTGATGAGGCCCTGATCCACCAGGAGGCCTGGTCGTGGACCAGGCCGCGGGGGCGTTGACCCCCGGAATACCCTCCAGGTAGGTTGACCTTCATCACTTTCCACTTATTGGGGCTAGGATCAATCCAACATTTATTTGATCCTTAGTGCAGTCTATTCCAGTGTTTCTCACTCTCATTCCCATCTTCGTTTTCTTCTCATTATCTTTATATTATCTCCAACGAGTGAAAGGTTAAATTTTGTTACCTCTAAACGTTAGTTTACTTATACCAGGAAAAGTATTGGTCCCACGAATGATTCTTGGGGTATTCTGATATTTATTTGCACTAATACATCGTTCCCATGACATATTTTCATTTTATAATGATGTAGTCTTACAGTAGTTTTTATAATGTAGCTGCAGATTACTTTTTATAATGATATGGGTACTATGTCATTTTCGTATTTTTTTTTTCTGCCTCCCACTTTGCTGTGCTTATTTAACCCCTTTGTATTCAATTTTCTGCGGTTCTATAAACTCTGTTTTAGGTTCTCTCTTTTATCATACTGTAGTTTGGTGTCTTTCTGTATTTAGCTAAACCATAATATCTCTCTGTTTCTCTCTCTCTCTCTCACCGACAAGTTGGTTAATGAGACAAGCAGTGGCTTTATCAATTCTATACGTAAGTTATTAACTGGAGATAATAGAAGAGAGGGTAATAATCAATCATTTAGCCTCAGATGTGTTGAGAGAGGAGATTTTAGTACATAAGCGTCCCTCTTGTTTATAATTCAGATTCATCAAAACTAAGGTGGTGAATACCTTCTTCAAGACTGACTGATCGATTACCTCATCTTCTGTTGTTTCCTGTTTCAGCACCTAGGCGGGGGGGGACTGATTACCACTTCTACTGTCTCCAATTTAGTAAGCTCTGTAATGAAGGGATAGAGCCACTAGTTAGCGAAATATTTTCACAATACAGATACCCAGGTGTTGTATTTGTGTCTAATTCACCACCTCGCTTGTATATTTGTGTGTAAATGTAGTGGGTGTTGGTGGTAGACAGTTTTCCTGACCAGGTTGTATATGGTCGTTACCCCATTACCAGGGTAAGTAAACGTCACCTGTGGTCACACCTGGTCAGTCAGGGATATTATAAGTGTTGTTTTACTAGTAAAACATTACTTATATAAGTTTACTGGGAGTGAAATAACAGTAACACAGTATAACAACAATTTGCAATAATGTAGTGATAGCATAATAGAGAATAAACATAAGAATGAACGGGGGCTCGAACCGAGAGAGCAGTGTCCCACAACATACGTATTCAAATTTGACCCTCGAAAAATATAAAATCTTTTGTACAATAAACTGGACTTGGTTTTCCGTTTCTCCATTTATATCTAATGTGACTTTCTACTGTATCTACCATACATGATCTTATCTTTTATTATAAATATTATATATGAGATGATCTACTACTATATTTGACGTAATCTACTACCATTACTACTAGGCTTGTGTATGTGTGTCTGTACTCACCTAATACTCATCTAATTGTGGCTACAGGGGTCGAGTCATAGCTCCTGGCCCCCGCCTCTTCGCTGATCGTCACTAGATCCACTCTGTCCCCACTCCATGGTGTCTGTGTGTCTCCAAACATCCCTCCCATCTCTACATAATTAATGGCATCCGTCGGACGACAAAAACCCCAGCCCGAGGCAGAAAATTTTGACCTTGAGCTCACGACCTTCTCAAAAATTACTAACACATATACCTTTCCCCACCCAACACCAGCTAACATGCCTGTCTATCAAAACCTCTTCTATATTTCGCGACCACAAGAGCAGACACTGGCAATCGTAAATCCTTCCCATGTAACGAAATTTACAATAATTCACTGATAAATTCTGAAACATGACAGTGACGATGTGTATTAAATTAACCTCTTAAATTATAAAATGTAAATATTGGTATATACACAATTAAAAAAAAATATGATACATTAAAGTAAATGAAAAAAAAACACAATGAACTAAAAATAATTTTCAGGTTAAAATGGAAAATAAATTAAAACCCACAAAATTCTGAAGCATCTACAAAAAAAATGTAGTTTTTGTAGACTATATTTTCTGCACTAACAAATAGTGAAAAAAAAAATGTTTAAATATTTTATTTGCGCACCGACTAATTACATCAAGTAAAACGTTTTAGCTTTTAAGCTTAATCTGAATCCCTCGTACAATTTTTTTTCTTTAACGTTTCAGAGTAACATTGTAGGCTTGATACCTCACGTTTAATCCAAATGTTGTTTTAATTCTTTTAGCTGATAAATTCAGCTCAACATAACAATTAACCTAACTTGTAATCATAAAAATTCACTGTGACGTTTCTCCCTCTTGTTCGTCAGTAATATGTGTTGTTATATTCATGGGGAAGCGTTAAGCCAGTAAGGGTAATGGGAAGCAATCAGGTTTGATCAGGGAGAGGGAGTAGTTGCTCCTTTGTTGCTAATCAAGAATTTAATCAAGAGCCTCTCACCAGTATCAAGGGAACTATGTCCCTTGAAGGGTCCACTGCCACCCAGTGAACTATGACTCCATCAATGTCAACCATTACACCACCTTTAACCATATCAATATCAACCATAGAGCTATCATTATCAACAATAAAACAATAAATACCAATTAAACCAAATCAATTTCAATCAGTTTCAACCATTACACTTCGATTTCAACTACAAAATCATTAATTTGTACAACAGCGGCATCATTCTCAACCACATCATATGATCTCAATCACCTTCAACATCTAACATAACACAAGCTCGGTCACAGACTTATCAATATTAACAACAGTATCATCGATCTCAGCCACAGTAGCTCCCATCTCAATCATAACGCCGTCAATTTCAACCATAGAACCTTTTATGTCAGCACCAGCACCTTTAAAAACACCGTCACTCTGAAGCATAACAAGGGAAGACGGGCGGGCCTTCTTGTTTATGTACAATATAGATTTCTTATCGTTTGATGTTCCTCGTCACACCTTCGTCAGCAGCTTTTGTTCCCAGCTCAGTCAAAACAATCTATCAGGTTTCCTCCAGATCAATAGCAGAGATTTTATTGTGGGATTGAGCCACTCAGATCACAGAATAACACGAGAATTACCTTGTTTCGGTTTTCTTCCAGAGAGGGAAGTAGAAAGATGGAGGGAGGAAACGAAGGAAGGAGTGGAAGGGATGGGATGAAGGGAAAGAGGTGATAAAAGGAGCGAAGGTAAAAGGAGTAATGGAGTGATGCATTCGAACAAGAGCGTACATATACGCATGTAAAACAGTGTGTGTGTGTTTGTATGTAACTGCGTACCGTCTGTAATTACCAAGCTAAATGCTACAATAACGTGGTTGGAATAATTAAACAAACCCACAGGGAGAGAGGTTTTAAAACCGACAATGCTGATAAAAAGGACACTATGGCAGAATGGAGAATAATAGACACTGTTCATCACTGAGTTAGTCTCATGTGTCTCACTAAGTTTTATAAATTCCAAGTGTTTTAATACATGACAAAAAAGGTATGACAACTTTTCATGCATTTCATATATTGATATTTTTGAGACCGGTGTATCTGAAATTGCACTGTATGTGATTCTTGCTTTTATTCAGTTTTTCTTTTTTTATAGGAATGAGCGACAACAAAAGGAAATTAGCAATTCATGTTTCGATGTTTAATGGAAATAAATTTGAATAGTTAACAATCATATTTATTCAAAATTCGTCAGATTTTAAAATATTCAGTGGTAGAGAGCAAGCCATTCACACACAGGAAGACTGGAGGAATATTCACATGGAAAGGAGTGGGGGAGGTAATATTTACAATATACGTAGAGGTGTGTGGAGAAAGTATAACAAATAGGTTAAGAATGCTGTCAAATATATATATATATATATATATATATATATATATATATATATATATATATATATATATATATATTATTGTAACCACGGACGAGTGGTATTTAATCAATAACAATACTGCGACTTGCCGAGGACTCGAACCCATGTCGTTTTGGCCCGCCTCATGGTGAGCGAAAATTACATGACGTTCTAACCCACAGGACCACCAAATCCTACAAGAATCACGCACCCAGCAGAGCTAGGAGTTTTACCGTGATACGAGGACATACGATGGTGTGGATGCCTTAGAGCTAATTTCATTCTACTCCCGTTTGGTGTACTATCCTCCACAAGCAGTATGTATATTATTGTAACCATGGACGAGTAGTATTTAATCAATAATATATACATATATATATATATATATATATATATATATATATATATATATATATATATATATATATATATATATATATATATATATATATATATATATATATATATATATATATATATATATATATATATATATATATAGGGAATCATTGAGTTACCCACCTCATCCGAAAGCTCCATAGTGTCTTCATCAGAATGTCGAATGACTTTTGTGTCGTTAGAGAATTTCCTTAGCTATTTATGCACTAGTTCATGTAGTTTCGAACACAAGATTAACCTTAAATGAATCATGAAATCGCAATAACACAATTGCAGACCCCACACCACTATACGGGTGGGGTCTGAACCCATGGCGGGTGACTCAGCCCCACCCGTAACATGGTTTGTCATCCCTAATGGAATCTCATATGCAACTGATCCACATCCTCATTTCACTCTGTCATTGAATACACTACTGATTGCAAGTTACTTATATCTTAACATAGGAAAGACCATATCTTATAATACTTCGTTCTCCCACTTGTTTCTCAAATCCCTTTTAGCAGAACTCGATCAAATATCGAAATAAACAGAGTTATATATTGGTCTATTACTCCTGAGATTTTCGAGTATTTGTGTGGTTGGGTGTGTTTGTATGACTAATGCATTCCATTTGGTAATGTCTTTTTTTTTCATTTATCTTGTTTTTATCAATGTCCATCTCTCCAAATACTTTGGTAAAACAAATCAGCATTTTTTTTTCAGGAACGACTCCGCGTGAAACCAAGTTAAAGCTCATGTATGAAATTGAGTTCTTCAAGGTGAACATTCGATGCCTGGTCAGGTGAAATTCTATTTTCGTGTCTTATATTTCCATTTCAAGGATTGCTTTCAACTTGTCTTACATAAAATTTATTGCCATTTGTGCAAGGGATTTATTTCAGACATTCAATGATAAACATTCTTCGGGAAATGTTCAATCAAAATGTTTTTTTTTTAATAGATTTATAAATGAATGTTGTTACATCTTTTCAGTAAAGAGGAAGTAAAAATTACTTATTTTTCTAAAACCAATATTTTTTTTTTCTTTATTATGGCTCCTTATTTTCTGGATTTTTTTTTGAAAAGGGGGGTGGCAATTTTTTACATTTTATCAATAACTATTTTTTGGATACCTTTGGATAGACGATATTTCATATTTTATTATAATTTCATCATCATTGAA
This sequence comes from Cherax destructor, assembly GCA_009830355.1. Lineage (NCBI taxonomy): Eukaryota > Metazoa > Arthropoda > Malacostraca > Decapoda > Parastacidae > Cherax > Cherax destructor. The sequence continues at coordinate 99,464 of WNWK01003841.1, forward strand.
CGAAAGCTTAAAATATACAGCTCACTTTCAAGAAACGAAATCTAAGAACGAACAAGAGGGATGCCACTATTAAGGTATTCCCTGTGTCAGGGATACCTCTTACCACTACTATTATTATTAATAATAATATGTATTTTTTCCTAAATAAAATTACTCTGACTGTCGTCGTTCAGGTTCCGCTTCTGCGTTTTTCAGCGGCAGTGTCCTTGACGCTTCCTGCGCTTTCTTGAGACAGACTGCGCAGAGGCGCTTTCTTGTGACAGACTGCGCAGCTGCGCTTTCTTGAGACAGACTGCGCAGCTGCGCTTTCTTGTGACAGACTGCGCAGCTGCGCTTTCTTGTGACAGACTGCGCAGAGGCGCTTTCTTGTGACAGACTGCGCAGCTGCGCTTTCTTGAGACAGACTGCGCAGCGGCGCTTTCTTGTGACAGACTGCGCAGCTGCGCTTTCTTGTGACAGACTGCGCAGCTGCGCTTTCTTGTGACAGACTGCGCAGCTGCGCTTTCTTGTGACAGACTGCGCAGCTGCGCTTTCTTGTGACAGACTGCGCAGCTGCGCTTTCTTGTGACAGACTGCGCAAATGTTTGACCGCACATTCTTGAGTAATAAAACCAAATTTGGAAATAAGCAAAAGTAATAATTAGCAATAATATTCGCAAATGATTTTGACTAAGAATGTGTGAAGTTTAAAACTGTTTATTTTAGGCTAAAACCTCCAAAACGATGGATTTTTTCCTCTCTCTCTCTCCCTCTCACATTGCAAATTAAAGAAAAAAATATTTCCTTACACTATGTTGTATTTGCTTTAAATAAAGCACAACATAAGACGAGCAACATATCACATAGTGACAGCTTTCCCTGCGCATAACAGCAGACTGACAGCATGACTGCCACGGCGGCATCAATCCATGAATGCCACGGCGGCATCAATCCATGAATGCCACGGCGGCATCAATCCTGCATTCATTTCTCTCACACTGAATACCACAATCCTCGGGATTACTGCAGAATTAACCTTCAACCTTTCGACTTACTGACACAGCGAGGGGAAGGCGGGGGAGGGAGGGGAGAGGTGTGGGGATAAGGAGGGGAAAAAGGGGGAGTGAAGGTTAAGGGAAGTGTCTGGCAGGTAGACATACACAATTAAGACAGCGAGGGGAAGGCGGGGGGAGGGGAGGGGGAGAGGTGTGGGGATAAGGGGAGGGGAAAAAAGGGGGGGGGAGTGAAGGTTAAGGGAGTGTCTGGCAGGTAGACATACACAATTAAGACAGCGAGGGGGAAGGCGGGGGGAGGGGAGGGGAGAGGTGTGGGGATAAGGGGAGGGGAAAAAGGGGGGGGAGTGAAGGTTAAGGGAAGTGTCTGGCAGGTAGACATACACAATTAAGCTGGCAAAAAGCACAAAGGGACAAACTGAAAAACAGAGTACAATAGACATTCACATATGGATAAAAGGAAACAGAAAAAAAGAGAGAAAAACAAGAAAACGGTAATCAAATGGAAGAGATAGACTCAACGGGAGCAGAAAGAGAGAGAGAGACAGAGAGAGAGAGAGACAGAGACAGACAGAGAGAAAGAGAGACAGACAGACAGACAGACAGACAGACAGACGGACAGACAGAGACAGAGACAGACAGACGAACAGACAGAGACAGAGACAGACAGACAGAGAGACAGAGAGAGACAGACCAGAAAGCTAGAGGTTGATACAGCTACTAGAGACAGACTCGTATACAGAAAAAAAGCACCATAATTACAATAGACAGGGATGACCTCACAGGCAGAAGCAAACATAAGTATACATAAACACGCTTAGCAAAACACAGGAGACAGAAAATCAAGACTAATGAGAGAGAGGCAGGGAAAAAAATCAAACACACACAAAAAACGAACATTAAGTAAACACATTCAATGATAGGCATTAAAATCGCGAAAACATATCGCTGAAATAATTCATGATAATGTATAATCAGATGTATATTAACTTTCACCCTTCGGTGTAGCTTATATATTGTTTTGTAATTACCTATTTGTTTTTGTGAGGGAGGGCGAGCACTGGCTCTTGATCTCGTGTGTGTGTGTGTGTGTGTGTGTGTGTGTGTGTACTCTTATTATTTTTGTTTTTACTAAGGCAGAATCTAAGCTTTTTCTCTCTATTTTTTCTCCTACTTTACTCCATCTATTTTCCATCCATTCTTTCCTTTCTATCCTCTCTTTTTTTCACATTTTCTTCCTTCTTCTGCCTTCATCGCTCTATCCTTTTGCTATTTCCCTCAGTTACACCCTCATCCCTCCCTCCCACTTTACTCACCGTACATCCAATTATTTACCTATCCACCTCAGCTCATGGTCAGGGATGTACTCAATAAAAATCAAGAAAATTCAACATACAGACTTAACCAATAGTCAATGACCAGCTCATCAACTATTTTCACAGTTACAGACGGGATCAATAGCCATTTCTCGCTCAAAATGTGCGTATTTCGGGCACCGATTTCACATCGGGATTCACTCCAAGATTCTGAACGGTCACTGGGCCACATTGGCTTCTAGTCAACCCAAAATAAAACAAGCATTTGTCTAGTTTTCAAATATTCACATATCTTAAATGGGACGAGAGAAAGCCAGTTGTTGAACGAAAGGTTTCATTTAATATTTGACTCCATTTTACAGCTAAGAATGGAGAAACACTGCAGGACTACTGGCCCTTACAAGGCAGGTCTAAGAGGGGATGATAACATCAGAATTCAACAGCAAGATATCAAAAGAGAAGCAGAGAGAGAGATTAAGAGGATAGAGGAAATGATAACAACAGAAGGTAACAGGGAAGCCAACGAGAGTGAAACAATGAGATAGATAGATAGATAGATAGATAGATAGATAGATAGATAGATAGATAGATAGATAGAGAGAGAGAGAGAGAGAGAGAGAGAGAGAGAGAGAGAGAGAGAGAGAGAGAGAGAACTGAACGATATTTCGGTCCGTCCAGTACTTTTTTTTAACTAGAGATATGATGTTAATGGCACAGGATGGGCTCAAATGATATATTGCGTTTATTCCAACTTTAATGGTTAATAGTGATGTGCTTCAGCCATGGAATTATATACTTTTCTTCTTGGTTCTTGTACCTTGTCGACTTTTACCAGAAGCGAAGTCAGAAGAGGAGGAGAAGGGGTGGTCTTGTCTAAGCTCCTGGTTTGTGACGGGAGACTTACGACTGGCTTCAGGAGTTGCGTTCCCAACATGCCAAGGTACTCTGCTACATTAGGCAAAGTACACTGTGTAATACTGTAGACACCGTCATTACCGACCGCTTGTGGGGGACTTAATGGGCCCTTGTGCTCTAGATGACATAGGAGATACGCATCATTTAATATAGTTGAGATTTGTAGGACGATACGCCAGAGAGGAAGAAAACAAAATACGGAGCAGTGAAGTGAAAAGTGTCAGTGGTTGTTTAAAGAACTCCACAATCACACTTCATAAACTAGGTGGAGATATCATCAATGGTTGGCGAGGTGGGTTGCGTGCGCACACACACACAAAGACAAACACACACACACACACACACACACACACACACACACACATACGAACGCACGCAGAGTGCAATTCCCTAATCACATATATAATCTCAGTTTTAAGAATAAATATAATAAGCTCTATGAAGCGAACGGTGATACGAGCGCCTTTTAGCAGTAGAACCCGGACTAACAATCAAGCCAATACCCCAGAATGCACAACTAGAAGTCTAAAACCTTGAATACAACACACAAAAACCAGCTACACACAGAGGCCAAATGCAGGAAGACTTGAAAAAGGTATGCAGGAAGAGCCAAGTACATTACTACCAATTGCAAAGTATTGGAATAGATAAGAAGAGATCAGCGAACATTGTATATATAACTTGAGAGAATAGCAACTCACGACGTCAGCCAAAGAAAAGGATCTGGTAGTTTAGATAATGCCAAATCTGTCCCTTGAAGCATTCATAAACAGTCTAACTTTAATAATATTGCAGAATTACTGAGAAAATGTTAGGTAAATGGACATAGGTGCAACTGCTGTGACATTTTATTGTAGCAAAGTTTCGCTCTCCAGGAGTGTTGTTAAGCCAGTGGTAGTTGAATGATAGCTCTAGGCAATTATATATATATATATATATATATATATATATATATATATATATAGTTCATCCTCTCTCCCCAGGAAGATTTGATTTTTATAAAGCTCACTGTGTGAGCGAAACGTTGTCGATAAAGGACTACATTATGCTGCATTTTCTCTCTCTCTTCAATACAGCCTCATTTAGGTGAAACGTCGTAATATATATATATATATATATATATATATATATATATATATATATATATATATATATATATGTTATCCGTTTACTACGAATGTCTTTTTAAACCAGTAACTGAAGAGTTGGTTCCAAAGGCTCGAGTCTGACCCCCCACACACAGTGACTCGACCCCTGCAACCAGAAATAGGTAAGCACACACACACAGGAGCTGTGACTCGATCCTGCAACCAGAAATAGGTAAGTACACACACACAAGTGCGTCCAGCAAAAAAAAAACAAAATGGTAACACATTACCAAATGAAAAGATTCACACATTCTCGGTAGACATTTAACACTTACATAACAACTGCCCAACGCTTTTCCACCTCTCCATTTTTTCCCCACTACCCCTCCTACCCTAGGAGGCCCACAGCGCTACCCACTAACCACTACCCACACTTCTTCCCAAATGCTATTATATATTTTGGTAAAGTCGTACAGATGAGCCCTTAGATTGTATGCAATTTCCAGGGCAGATTTCATGAGATGTGCTTATTTAAACGGCGTCTCGTTACCATTGAAGTCCTCCAGATTACAGACGCGTTTTTTAATGACCGGTAATCGAGACAGGAGATTATGTATGTCCGGGAGAAGGCAGTAGCCACTGAGATAAAATATGAGGATTCTCTCTCTCTCTCTCTCTCTCTCTCTCTCTCTCTCGCACACACACACACACACTGTCTCTCTCCCTCCCCCCGTGTCCCTTCTCCCATTCTTTACAGGTGAGATAAAGACCTTGCCTCCAACTTTATTTACTGCACCTTTTACGGATAATATCTAGCCGTAATATCGGGTGTTACAGAAAATGCATTTAAATCTGGCCTGGAACATCAATTGGCTTGATTATGCATAATTATCGACTGATAAATTATCGAAGACGTCGAATTGGCCCCTCCTACTGACCTGTGTGAACCAGCAGAGGTACCAACCTAATTGTAAACAAGAGTATCCAGGGGTACCAACGTTGCTGTTACCTGAGTATCCGTATGCACCTACAGAAATATTCGGTATTTTTTATGTATTTATTTTCAGATGTTCTGCTGAACAGATGTTTTGCGAATATATTAAAAGAGGCCATTTAATACACAAATAACCGGCAACCATTGGACCATTTACAAAGCGTGACTTTGTAAATAATCCACGAAGGACCGAAACGTCGTCGTAAGTTCCTCTTTCTTATGTGCGGGTTATTTGTGCATTGTCCCACTCATGGCATTGTGCCTTTTTGTTCTTTAGGTCATTTAATAGAACGTTTACGCAGGTGCAATGCAAAACCTGAATTTTAGAACACAAATATTTTACCATGATGGTGAATTCAAAATCTAAGGGGTAAAAAGTTTTGAAATATTGTCGCTTTTTCAAAATCATTTACATCACACCAATAATCCGACGCCAAAGAGTACCAAGAGTTCTACCGGGGTACCAACAATGTAAACTTAAACACACGAACAACATCTGGGTATCTTTACTATAGACGTTTCGCCACTCTGTGGATTTATCAGTAAAGCCACTGGATAGCGAAACGTCTACAATAAAGATATCGATATTGTATACCATACATGTAAAAAAATAAGCTTAACACATCCTAATTTACACACGTGGAAGATAAGAAATACACAACTGGCCAAATATCTGTTGACAAATGCCATAGACAAATGGAAATTTACTAACCAAGAAGTATCCTCATGACTGTCAGTCTATATTCGGTCCTGGGACCCTGGTCACCTCTGATCAAGAGAAGTGATCATGGTTCCAGGACCCAGACGTTTTCTAATAAATAACACAGCATGATCATAAATGGAATCTCATGGAGTTCCAGGTCGATGGTAGATTTTCACCGATAAACACAACTCTGACATCCACCATCACTGAAGGTAAATGAGTGAACCACGTAGCTTCACTGAAGCAGATGCTTGGGAAGACTTTAAAATAGGTTAGAGAGATACTGGAGGGTAAATGAAAGTGTTAAACAGAACCGGCAGAGATAACAAAGATGGCGGTGATCGTGGCAGCGACCGCGATGACTTGAGGCGACGACTATATAACCACGGTACGGGTGGGGTTAGAACTCAAGGCGTAACCCAACTGGCCCAGTGGTTAACGCACTAGCCTAGAGTTTTACGACTCACTTGCCATAGGTTCTAACCCCATTCTTACCATGGTTGATTGGCAATCGTGTCATTACGATTTCGTGAGGCGTCGACTATATTGTATTATTTAAGGAGAGGAGCTCTAAGTCCATTGGCGTTATACAATGTCTGGGGGAAAAGGAAGGCAATTAGGTTCGATCCCAGGAATAGGGAAGGGGTGACAGATCCAATTCCTTGCATCAAGAGTCCCTCACCCGCATCAAAGAATTGAATTTTAGCTCTAGGCCTTTCATGTTGCAATCAACACATCATCAGGAGCTTGCAATATAGCAGAAAACAGGAACAAATACGTTCACAGGAAGCGCCTTTGTTCGAGTCAATGAACGTTAAGGTTATAACGAAACCTTCGGTGTCATCACTGAAATTCACGATGTAGCTGAAGCCTTGACAGTCACCAGTCGAGTGAAGTAGTGTCGAGCCATCAGCTTATTACAGTGACATTCATTTATATATTATTACATACCGACAAGTACGTTAATAAGAAATAAAGTTCGGTGTATGGCACTGTACAGAGAAGACGTTTCGTTCACCGGGGATTTTATCAATTAATAAAATCCCTGTTGGACGAAACGTCTTTTCATTAAAATACCATATACGATATATCGTTTCTTATTACCAGAGAATTTGATCGATTTCCTGAGGTCTATCTGCCGTCGTCTCGTAGCATTTGTCATCAAAAGCAACGAAGATTTCTTCCTTAACGTCTGTCTCTAAACTTTGAAGAATTCAACTCACGAACTACAACTATAATTAATAGACTCTTTATTTTCAGTATATAAAGAAATATTCTTTACAGTTGCACACTTTGAGTTCCCGTTGTGTGTTGCAGTTGCAACATAATTTTTGTTTTTATAAAGAAAATTCGATGTTGACATTTAGTAGTATCGATGCGGGTATTAGAAAGGGTGCCCCGTGGCCTGGTGGCAAAAGCTCTTGCTTCACACGGTGAGGGTCCGGGTTCGATTCCCAGCGAAGGGGTGGAAGCATTAGACGTGTTTCCTTACACCGGTTGTCTATGTTCACCCATCAGTAAAATGGGTTCCTGGGTGTTAGTCGACTGGTGTGGGTCGCATCCTGGGTCAAAACTGACCTAATTTGCCCGAAATGCTCTGCATAACAAGCAGCTTTCTATATAGTAGTATGTCATTAATGTCAGCTAACCCTGTATACCTCATACATGTACTTGAAGTAAATAAAGATATTATTTATTATATCTGTCTGCCTCAAGACCGTATACAGCACCGCCAAAGAGGTGTCACTGATCACCTGGAACTTTGCGATTTCGACTCACGTTATCAGATATCACTGCACAATACCACCTGATGGACTGGAGCGACAAGCTTTTGTAGTTTGGAACATTCAATAACTTTGTTGGTTTTGCATATTAAGGCTTCAATTGTTGAAAAAAAAGTAATGTTATAGACCTAAGTGGAGGAGACAGAATATCAACCATCTGAAAGAAGATACCATACCACAGGCGGGGTTAGAACCCGCTATCAGAGAGTCTTAAAACTCCAGACCGACGCGTTGGCCCGTGGGATGGTTTGTTTACAATCGTATCATTACGATTTTGTGAGTCATCTGAAAGAAGGCTTTAGTTTGGGCCATGTCAAAGATTCGTTCGACGAGAGCTGTCTGTTTTCATTGCTTCTATATACTGGAAGCCCATTTTCTATAGTGCAAGTTATGCTTCTGTTTTTTCCTCTCTCTCGACAGCTAGGTGAGGTATTCTTGGGAGGTGATGCCCAAAAAAACACTTTGTCTGAACATAAGTGTCATTGAACTTGTGACTTACTCAATTTCCACTCCGAGTTCCTTACATTCTGGCAATATTGCAAATGAGCATGACGAGTGTGCAACACTGGGTTATGTAAATGGACACATGCAACTAATGTGACATTTTATTGTGGCAACGTTTCGCTCTCGGTAGAATTACCGACAAAATGTTTCGTTACTGGAGAGCGAAACATTTTGTCGGTAATTCTACTATATTACTAACAGTTGGGTTAGCGGCGATTTATAGCAGATTTTTAGCTGACATAGGCGATTTATAGCTTTTTATAAGGTTAGGTAAGTTTTCTAAGGTTCTTTTGGTAAAAAAGTATTAATTTTTACATTAACATAAATGAAAAAAATATATATATTTAAACGTATAAGAGAAAATTTTAGAAATGGCTAATTTAAAATGAGTTCTTGCTAATTGGCCAGTTTTACCTATTCGGCACAATATATATATATATATCAACCAGATCAACCAGGCTGTGATGGATATGTGGGGGCAGCGGACCTCCAGCAGCAACAGCCTGGTTGACCAGGCAAGCACCAGACGAGCCTGGCCCATGGCCGGGCTCAGAGAGTAGTTAATCTCTCGAAACTCTTCAAAGGTATAAAGGTAAAGGTAAGGTATATATATATATATATATATATATATATATATATATATATATATATATATATATATATATATATATATATATATATATATATATATATATATATATATATTAAGCTATAATCACCTATCGTATATCCTTGCGGGTATATTCCCTTGAATACGTCACTTAAATCTCACTTAAACCCCAATTAGCTCCACTGAATCCTCTTAGATTTCCCTAAAACCCCTAAGATACATCTGAACCCCATACAAATTAAACACCATTTAGCTCCCCAAAACCCTCATTAGCTTCCCCCTGAACCTCCCTTTCCCTCTCAGCAAGGTTCAAGCAAGAACACCTGCCTGAATGAAGGCGTAATTTACCTCACCTCCCACCGACGCAAGCTGATAGCGACCCTTCAAACATTCCTATAAGAAACAACCTTAAGAGCGGCAACGAGCTCGTTTGACTCGCTTAACGATGCATTTCACCGGCGAGTTATATCACAGATAATTTCTTAATAAGGAGGCCAGGGCTGCTGAGTGAGAGGTTTGTGGCGGAATGATGGAGAGTCCAGCCAAGAATTAAAGCTTCCGTAGAGCAGCTTATCCCGATGCGTAATAATAGGTGTGAGGACCAATTACTGGTATTAGAGACTAACAGACAAACGCTAATACACAAGCACTCGGGGAAATACGAATATGAATTGGTATACCTGTATACATCATATATATATATATATATATATATATATATATATATATATATATATATATATATATATATATATATATATATATATATATATATATATATATATATTTATATATATAAATTTTATCATCACTTGCCATTGTTGATAAAAAAAAAAATTGTTGACACTATAACATAATAAAAAAGAGATTGTCTCTTTATTTCAATTTCCAACTGGGAATGCAACTGATCTCTCTTATGCTTAATTCGCAAACAGGCGAAATTATTTACAAACATTATCTCTCAGTCCACGGTAGGATTCGAACCTGCAAACTCGGCATCAGAGTACACAGTACTTGTGTGTGTGTGTGTGTGTGTGTGTGTGTGTTGTTAGTATTAGGAGTACCCCAGGGCCGCCTCATTTTCAGGGGTTTCCTGAAGAGTTCCCGTTGCTGATGAACCCTTGCTGGAAAGCAAGTCTCGCAGCTTAGTCTGACAGATTTCAGCACCTCGTATGACCCCTTTCCTGCGTGATGGACAATGACAGGGAAACATAGCTAGCTGCTGGTCACACTGCGTATTCATATAGAATAGGGTACCAGCACAATGCTGATGTCTCCAATTTTGATTAAAAAAAGTCCTATAAATATGGGCCAAAGTAACAACGATACAGCAAATACACAAACACATACACATACAAAACCACATACGCACGCACACACACACACACAAACACACACACACAAACACACACACACACACACACACACACACACACAATAACACACACACACACACACACACAAGGATAGAGAGGACCCAGTAGCCATCAGTGAAGAGGCGGGGCCAGGAGCTGAGTATCGACCCCTGCAACCACAAATAGGCGAGTAACACACACACACACACACACACACACACACACACACACACACTTCCTGGACTGCAGGAAGGCCTTCGACACAGTTCCTCATATGAGATTAGTAAAGAAGTTGGAAGAACAAGCGTGTATAACAAGAAGGGCACTGGAATGGATCAGGGAATACCTCACAGGGAGGCAACAACGGGTCATGGTGCGTGATGAGGTATCACAGTGGGCGCCGTTGACGAGCGGTGTACCGCAGGCGTCAGTCCTAGGACCAGTGCTATTCTTGGTATATGTGAATGACATGACGGACGGGATAGACTCAGAAGTGTCTCTGTTTGCAGATGATGTGAAATTAATGAGGAGAATCACATCGGATGAGGACCAAGCAGGACTTCAAAGAGACCTGGACAAGCTTGACTGTCGTGTCAGTATCATATATACACTTGTGTAGTGTATCTTTCCTTTTATACAGCTGGTCCCTTTGCGTGTGACGTCACGGTACCCGCTGACGTCAGAGGCTCAGCGCATGTGCACAGCCTCTCATAGAGGCACTGCCTCACTAACGTTAGACCTACAGGCGAGACAGGCTGGACTCTCCTTTACTTACTGTAAATATACCGTAACCATCCAACAAGGAGTATCTTTGACCTCCTATATATCTCTCCCAAGACCCACGCGACATGACATCTGGTCTAGCAACTGGCTTCTCGAATTTAATCCCATCAAATGCAAAGTCATGAAGATCGGATAAGGGCAAAGAAGACCGCTGACAGAGTACAGGCTAGGTGGACAAAGGCTACAAACCTCATCAAAGGAGAAAGACCTTGGGGTGAGTATAACGCAAAGCACTTCTCCGGAAACACACATCAACCAGATAACTGCGACTGGCAAACCTAAGATTAGCGTTCAGTTACCTTAACAAGGAATTGTTCAAGGCACTGTACACCGTGTACGTCAGGCCCATACTAGAGTATGCAGCACCAGTCTGGAACCCACACCTGGTCAAGCACGTCAAGAAATTAGAGAAAGTGCAAAGGTTTGCGACAAGGCTAGTTCCACAACTCAAGGGACTGTCCTATGAAGAAAGGTTGAGGGAAATAGGACTAACAACACTAGAGGACAGAAGGGTTAGAGGAGACATGATAACGACATACAAAATACGGGAATCGACAAGGTAGATAGTGACAGGATGTTCCAGAGAGGAACACAGAAACAAGGGGCACAACTGGAAGCTGAAGACTCAGATGAGTCAAAGGGATGTTAGGAAGCATTTCTTCAGCCATAGAGTAGTCAGGAAGTGGAATAGTCTTGCGGACGATATAGTGGAGGCAGGAACCATACATAGTTTTAAGACAAGGTATGATAAAGCTCATGGAGCAGGGAGAGCAGAGACCCAGTAGCGGACAGCGAAGAAACGGGGCCAGGAGCTGAGTCTCGATCCCTGCAACCACAATTAGGTGAGTACACATACACACACAAATGCACTCACGAACATACACCGCGAAATTCAGTATTAATCTGGCTAAGTATACTTCTTGTGGGTCTAAAACGGAATGTCCTGTATGTGTACACAAACATAATGTATAATGCACAATCCTCTAAAGTTGCCCAAAAAATCATAAAATGTTTTAATAATGAAGAAATAAATGAGTTTAGGAAACGCAATTATAATTTTTATGACATATATAAATATATATATATATATATATATATATATATATATATATATATATATATATATATATATATATATATATATATATATATAATCATTTACCAAACTGCGGCAGGCCAGGATTGTCCCTCCTCAAGAGGCCACACAATGTACATGTCACCTTACCAACTGAGCCATCGATCCTACGAACAACATGAGCATAGTGAACTAGGCTTGTTTCATGTTGCGAGGACACTCGTGGCAGTTGTATGCTCGAGGATTAATTTCAGCTTCCTCTTGTTTGAATACCCGCCTCCACAAGCAGTCACCTGACCCGACCTAGCTAAAATTAGCATAATTTAATTTACTTGAATTATTCTGCACTTGCCCTAGGTCAATCTAAAGTTATTAATAATTATTTACAGTCAATGAGACATATTTATGTCGTAATATCCAGTTTGGTTTTCGTGGAATTATTGCAATAGTGAATTTTCACTTAGCTTATTCGGCAAAACAACCGTTGATATTAAGCTAAGATCATCGATTCTGATTATTCGGCTCGACATATATGTATTTAACATTTGACAAGATCCCAAATATTTTAAAGAAGCAACCTTGGCCACCTATATGTAGAGTGTGTGTGTGTGTGTGTGTGTGTGTGTGTGTGTTTTCCTTTCAAAATTTAATAAAGCTTTGATAAAACATAAAGAAAGAGAGAGAGAGGAGAGAGAGAGAGAGAGAGAGAGAGAGAGAGAGAGAGAGAGAGAGAGAGAGAGAGAAGAGAGAGAGAAAGAGAGAGAGAGAGAGTTGTTTTGACAATAACTGAAAGATTTTTTACTAATGTATTCCCTACTTTATTCATTTTTCTTCTTATCTTTCTCCCCTTCTCACTACTTTCTATCCCTCCTTCCCCTCCCTTATTATCTCTTTCCTTCTGCTTCGCCCCTCTCCCTCTTTTTATTTACACCCCTCCTCTCTTCCTCTATTCAACGCCAGCCTCTAGAAAATCGTTCCGTCAGTTTTTCCTTCCTCTCCTTCCTCCCTCTTCCCCGCCTTCCTCAATCTTCCTTCCTCCCTCTTTCCCTCATTCCTATATCTTCCCCTCCTTCGTCTTTCTTCCCCTCATTCCTCTCTCTTTTCAACCTTCAGAGATCCTACAAAATTCGTCATTCCCAAGTAATAGTAACTCCAGCCCTACTGGAACGAAAGCCCTAAAGCTGTCGTAGCTACTGAATCCATAGCACAATACTTGACGATATTTTCAAGGTCCCTACTAATGTCTCTCAAGCAACACCTAATGGTTATACTCATAACCATAATTTTAAAGGTAAGCCAGCGGAAAGCCTCGGTCAGATTACCAAAAGCTCCAGCTATGGATCATCATATGACTAAGACCCGCGTCAGGCAGCACTTTCTGTTTCCTGACAAACCTTACCTAACCCGATATCTGTCAGCTCAGGCTGTCAGATATCATTCCTCACGTGCCAACCTCACCTAAGGTGACGGAATTCAACAGAGAAACATAGCTACTATGTTCCAATAACGCAACTCATGTACATTACCCACACACTGACATTGTACTCAATTTAATATATATACAAAACATCACGTAGCTTCGTTATCGACGCGAGAGGAGAGGCGAGTGAGAAGAGACGCGTATCTCTCCGCATCTGCCGTTAATCTGCGTAATGCGTATCTGAGCGCTGCAGCCCGGTATTTCCCATTACGGTGCCAAGTGCAACAGCGCTAGAGTTATTTTTATCATTATAATGTTTACCTTTCAGCGGACTGGGAGGAGGGAGGGATGCTGGGAGGAGCGAGGGATGCTGGGAGGAGCGAGGGATGCTGGGAGGAGCGAGGGATGCTGGGAGGAGCGAGGGATGCTGGGAGGAGCGAGGGATGCTGGGAGGAGCGAGGATGCTGGGGAGCGAGGGAGTGATTGAAGTAGATACTGAAAATTAGGGATAATTTTTTTTAGTGTGTGTGTGTGTTAGTTACCATTTTTGTCCTAGGCACATGTCGATTTGACACTAGGCCTGTTGTATGTATATGTGTGAGTGTGTGTGTGTGTGTAAGGAAACACATCGAAATGTTTCCGCCCCGTCGGGAATAGAACCCGGGCCCTCCGTGCGTGAAGCGAGAGCTTTACCACTAGGCCACCGGGGCGTGTGTGTGTGTGTGTGTGTGTGTGTGTGTGTGTGTGTGTGTGTGTGTGTGTGTGTGTGTGTGTGTGTGTGTGTGTGTGTGTGTGTGTGTGTGTGTGTGTGTGTGTGTGTGTGTATGCATGTGTAGAGAAATCTTATTTTATGTTTAAGCAGAATATGCTTCATATAAATATATATATATTATGAAGGTAAATATTTCTTGAGATATTATACCCTTGGAGATACTTTATTGTAGTCATTATAATAACAAGTTTAACCAGTTAATTTGTTACTATTAAAGTTTATATTAACAATAATATTATATCAACTCATATTTATTATTACAATTACTATTATAGATATCAATTTAATTTTTTTACAAATATTGTCATTTATAATTATATTAAAATTTCAGGAATACAGTTCGTTTTATTAAAAGAATTAATAAATATATTACTACCCTTCCCTTCCTTGCAACAGAAAACGTGGCACAAACACTGATGGCAGCGGTGAATGATCAGCTACCAGCGCCGCACCACACAAACACCGCCGCTCAACGAGGCTGCTAGGAGCCATTAAGCACCAACAAACTACCTTGTTACACCGGTGTCACGAATCTGATTACTCTCGTGCTGCCCTCTTAACGACCTCATCGTCAGAAGGCGGCTTGATCATAGTTATCAACGTGAGTAATTAAAAAAATAAAACGATCGCCAGCGATTTCATTTGCTGGCTGATCGGGTGCGCTGCCGAGCGTTCAGATGAAAAAGCGATGGACTTTCGGAAATGTTGGTGGAGCACACGATAAACTAGATATTTTTTCGGAGAGATGCGCTATCCGATAAAGGAATCCCCGGATCCCATAAGCTCAGCTTCCTCTACCTCAATGCGATCAAAATTAATACCGCAGGTAAATATTAGTATTTGATGATTAGGTGAAAAGATGCAATTATTCTACGGAGCGACGATAGTGAAGAATCTCTGAAGCTTTTTGGCTAGCTTATAAAAAAAAGGTTGAACTAATATAAAGTTTAGAGAGCTAAATTTGAGAAGGACCTGCCATACACGGGTCAGTAAACACACTACCTTGCTCATACGCGAGATTGTCATAAATTTATAATAAAAAATAGACGATGAACACTTTGCATTCCTTAAAAACATACAAAAATACATACATACATTATATACATAAATAAAATGGGAAGTAAAGAAATGTTTTTTCCAGTGGTCTCCAATTTCCTTTTTTTTTTTTTAAAAAGTGGGGGGAAGGGAATGCCTGGGGAAAAAGAAAAATTATAATAATTTCACGGAGTGGGTGATGCGTGTAGGGTAGCAGTGTGGGTGGGGGGGGGTCGAGCCTTACACCACGTAATGTTCATCATTAATTAACCCACATTTAATTATTCTACCTTCATTATATTGCCTTTCATTATATGTTGCATTCCAGTTTTTTAAGGTTGCGGTTTTTATAGTGATATAGCTATAAGCTATCATAATGGTCAGTATTATTTAATTATTATTCTGACAATATTGATTAGAAGCCTTTTTTTAAATGTTTAAGGGAAATGTAATTTAATTTCTACTTCTTATTTCCCTGCTTCTTTCTTTCTTTCTCTCTCTCTCTTCCTCCATTTTCTTTTATTTCGCATTTTCCCATGCCACCCATCAAACACACGTGTCTATTAAGCTAAGAAAAATCTCCCTCTCCCCTCCTCATTTAAATTCTCAACATTAGAGATATTTCTGTTCACTATAACCATGTATCAATCAAAGCTCTCTCATTATAATGGAGTAGATGACTGGAATGGGTTCCAGGAAGAAGTAATAAGTGCTGTAAACACTGGAAACCCATTAAGACACACTGGAAGATGGTAAAAACGCAAGCTTAGCTCATTTCCTGTAATCATTAATAAGAACTTTAGTTCACAGAACTATTTACCTACCACATCTCTCTCTCTCTCTCTCTCTCTCTCTCTCTCTCTCTCTCTCTCTCACACACACACACACACACACACACACACACACAGAGGTATGATAAAGCTCATGGCGCAGGGAGAGTGACCCAGTAGCGGCCAGTGAAGAGGCGGAGCCAGGAGCTATGAATCGACCCCTGCAACCACAACTAGGTGAGTACACACACACAGCCATAACTGCAGTCCTTCATACCACAAGCACGGGTGTAGCAGACACGAGAGAAAATTGGATGAAGTTAACGTCGGCAGCAGAGAGTGAAGGCATCACTTGCTCTTAACATTACACCTTAGTTATACTAACACTAACTGCCTTCCCGACGCCCACACCCACCACCATCAACGCCACTATCACCTACACCTACCATCACCACTACCTACCCAAGCTATCACCTCTCTCTCTCTCTCTCTCTCTCTCTCTCTCTCTCTCTCTTTCTCTCTCTCTCTATCTATCTATCTATCTATCTCTATCTGTATATCTATCTATCTTTGATAATGTGAGAAATCACGAAAACGCTTGGAAGTTCACTATTTTTTGGCATTCTTCTTCCTCTCGCTCAGTCAGAGGCTGGTCCCACCGTGCTACCATACTCCGAAAAAACTTGCCCTATTTCTCCTGTTGCTTCCTTTGCAACATTGCACAGCTCCTGATGACGCACTGAGAAGTGTGAAAGTACTTGATCAATGTCTTGCATTGTTTAGATCGCCTGTCTGCGACTGTATTGTATATATATATATATATATATATATATATATATATATATATATATATATATATATATATATATATATATATATATATACACATAACAAGTATTTTGTTGAGATTTAATAAACATACAGGTACTATCAGCATGATACATGCAACAACACACTATGCTACAACATGCTAATGCTAACACACATGCAAATGCTAACAACACATGCTACATGCTAACAACACATGCTACATGCAAACAACACACGCTACATAACAAGCACATGCTACATGCTAACAACACATGCTACATGCTAACAACACATGCTACATGCTAACAACACATGCTACATGCTAACAACACATGCTACATGATAACAACACATGCTACATGCTAACAACACATGGTACATGATAACAGATAACTTTTCAACTCTAATGGGAGGAGGCAAGCACCTTGCCCAAAGAGGACACTCGTCATAAGAGTGCTGAAAAGCGCTTAAGATTACTCACCCTGCCTTACCTGGTGTTTTGCATAATCAATCAGCTGTCAGTGATCACTTTGCATAGACATATATAGGAAAGACAGATATAAGAATAATTGTAATATTATCGAAGGGCAAAGGGTGTTGTCTTTAGTGGAAAGGGGCGAGGTGTCTTCAGGTGGTGAAGAATAGGTGTGTGTTGGCGAGAAAGTGATGAGAAGGGGATATCTTATAATGGTGAGTAGAGGAGAAAGGATGTATCTGAGGTACCCTTGAAGAAAAAGGGGTACTCTGATGTTGGTGAAGGGGGATTTTGAGCCGTAAAAGGGGAGCTACCCCTTCACTTTCTGTAATCAAACAGAATTGCTTCCCATTCCCCAACGTGTGATAATAATAATAATAATAATAATAATAATAACAATAATAATAATAATAATTTATTTTGAGATGAACAATGCTAATAATGTTGCAAACAGGAAGAAAATTAAACAGGAGTGGAAATGGAAGTCTACTCATGACGAAGGAAGAATAGAGAGGTAGAGAAGGAAGGAAGGGAGAACAGAGAGGGAATAAGGGGAAACAAGTAACAGGGAGGGGGGTTAAGAAGGGGTAAAAAAATAATAGAAAGGGTGGAGAAGGCAGCAAGAATAGGAAGAGAAGGAGGATGGGGAGAAAGAGAGAAGTCTGGGAGAGAATTAACCTCACACAGCTAGGAGAATTCAAGGTCTTTGTCAAGAGTTACCTCACGCGTTAAGTAACTGTTATATACTTTTTATCTCCGCGAGTGGTACGGTTGAAGAAAGATTTATATGTGACGAACAGTATTCCTTGGTATAACTAGTAAGTAATAGTGCGTAGTAAGTAGTGGTAGTAGAAAAATATAATGGACGATCAGATTTAGTAAGTAGTATAGGTATGAATAGATAGTAGTAGTATATGTATGTAGTAGTAGTATAGGTGAGTGGTAGTTAGTAGTAGTATAGTAGTAGAGTGAGTAGTAGAATGTATGAGTATAGTAGTAGTGAGTAGTAGTAGTGAGATGTAGTAGTAGTAGTAGTAGTAGTAGTAGTAGATAGTAGGTAGTAGTAGTAGTAGAGTAGTAGTAGTAGTAGTAGTAGTAGTAGTAGTAGTAGTGGTATAGTAGAGTAGTAGTAGTTAGTAGTAGTAGTAGTAGTATGTAGTAGTAGTAGTAGTAGTACTGTCCTAATTATTATTGATACTATTTGGAAATAATCAAAATCGGTAAATAATTTACTAAATAGAGTCCAGACACCTTGAAGTAGAAGCCAAAATTGATCTACACAACTATTCTATCAGTCAAAGGGTTCGGCCTTGAAGCTTGGCAACTGCTTTCGATTCAAGAAAATGGAGCAACCTTACATTTACTTAACTCACACTAGATAACTTTTCATTAACCCCTGTCTGTATGACCCCAGGTGGTCCAGCACTTCCCAAAAGATGTAAATAATGTATTTTAGAGCAAATATCGAAGATTAGGACGCCAAGAATATAGCTCATGTCCTCTAGATGTAAATACTACTATGCCTGACGATACTCCCTTATGGTGAAAAAGTTAGTAATGTGAGAGTGGAGTCCCTCATGGAAGAGTTCTGGCTCCAGTAATATTTTTAGTCTGTATCGATTTTTTTTTTTTGCCAGGCGGAAATTAAACAGAGAGAAATGTATATATAACTTTGATACAGACCTTTGATGGATTTTTATATTTTTTCTTAACCCATTTCTCTTTTTTTCTTTTCTTTTACTTATATATCTGCTACCTGGAGTCTACTTGGAGGGCATTCCGGGGATCGACGTCCCGGCGGCCGGTCTATGACCACGCCTCCCGGTGGATCAGGGCCTGATCAACGAGGCTGTTACTGCTGGCTGCACATAGTCCAACGTACGAACCACAGCCCGGCTGATCAGGCACTGACTTTAGGTATCTGTCCAGCTCCCTCTTGAAGACAACCAGAGGTCTACTGGTAATGCTCCTTATTGTTGGTGGGAGGCTGTTGAACAGTCTTGGGCCCCGGACACTTATTGTGTTTTCTCTTAGTCTGTATCTGATGTTGAGCATATGTTTAGATCTGGGTCTCATAGGTGATTTTCTTTGAATTTGTAAATGATGATGGAGTGAGTTAACTCCGAAACTAGGTCAGCCAGGCATATATTTTGGGATTTTGCAAAATAAAACAAAAATCAGGCAAAATAAAAGAATGGAACTAAGAATTCCCTGAACCCTGAATGGTTAATTCATTATTCTGAAATCACGGGAAAAGTTCAAAAGAATGCAATAAAATTTGTCTCCGAGTTGAAAAAAAATGTGAAATACAAAAGGAGACTGCAAGTCAATATTCACCAGAAACTCACACTTAGGAGACGAACCTCGTGACGACGTTTCGGTCCATTCTAGGCCATTGTCAAATCACAACTCATTAAAAAAAAAACATACCACGGGTGGGGTTCGAACCCGCGGTCAAAGAGTCTCAGAACTCCAGACCGTCGCGTCACAACTCATTGTGACTCTGACAAAGGTCCAGTACTGACCGATCGAAGTGCGGGAGTTTGGAGAACTGTTCCACCTACAGTATTGTGAACTTAGCTTCTAAGAAAGCAAGCAAACTCTGTGACACAGCATCGGGTGGAGGTAGGCACCCGATGCTGATGAATGGATCAAACCTGATTAACTCCGTCTCTCCTATTCCACAGGCACTGTTTAACCCCTTGCGGTTACAGCGTTGTCACCCCTCCTCCCCCCCGAATATAAATTATTTTTGTAAGTCCAAATAAGCAAGACAGCATATTATGTAATAAATGTAGCCAAAAGGTATTACAAAAAAATGAACCAGAAAAACATAAAAATTTCCTACATTATTATTATTATTATTATTATTATTATTATTATTATTATTATTATTATTATATATAGTAGTAGTAGTAGTAGTAGTAGTAGTAGTAGTAGTAGTAGTAGTATCTCCATTATTATTTTTTGGAAGAGCTACACATGAATGAGTCACGCAGAGCTTGGAGACTGGGAGGAATCCAAGGAACTGGGCTAGCCCAATTCCCTCGATCAAGCGCCAGCAAGCACAACACACACCTACTTGCCTCTAACGATGCAAGAGCCTTGAATTCAGCCAGACTCCTGGAGGAGGAGGAGGAGAGTGTTCCTCTTGGTCTACTATTTCAAGGGAGGTGTTGCCTCCTGGTCGTTCTCTGGCCAGCAGCGCGGAACCTCTTACAATTACATTCACACTCACTCATCTAGACGTAAATGGTAAATGCATAATGTTACTACTATACGGCCGAGGTGTGTAAATGAAGCACATGTTTGTGAAATAAATGAGGTTAGTGGTTCTTATGTTCTCTCGCTTCCTTTATCAGCCGCTTATATGAGGCCCTTATATATATTAGAGATTCTTGCTCCTGCTTGGTCTCTCCTTTATCTGACTCTCTATTTCTCCCACTAAGGTTTTGTATATTATTACGTAGGTGAGTGTGTGTGTGTGTGTGTGTGTGTGTGTGTGTGTGTGTGTGTTTCCCCACTGTGTCAAGCGTACTCAGACACACACTCTCAGCGAAGAGGCGGGGCCAGGAGCTGTGACTCGACCCATGCATACACACACATACAATTAACACACACACACACACACACACACACACACACACACACACACACACACACGAGACGGACGTTCAAAAAAAACTGTCTCAGTAGAGGCAAACTCAATACAGTTAGCAAAATATAGGCCGGGATATACGCCTAAGAGGACCAACTTGCTCGCAACTGTAGTAAAAGGTGATCCCAGACAAACACCCCCAAAACTTCAACTTGTAGTAGGCAACTCAAACATTCATTCCGATCAACATTGCTGCACTTTTGCCAGTTTTTTGTCCTCTTCCTATTCCTCTTCCTTTCTCCTCTTCCATCATCCTCAGAGCAAGCAGCATCCTCTGACGTACACAAGCCAATCTTATTTTTCTTCAGTTTATCATCTCTGGATCATAAATCTTCGATTGGGATTATGAACATTTAGCGTGTGTCCCCGAGTGAAGACTTGCGGGACAAGGTGTTTACCTCTCAGCCCTGGTGGGGGAGAAGGCAGGGGTGAGGGGTACAATAATTTTGGCATTATTTTCGAGGGATGACAAGACGGGCTTTCCACTTCCTCGCTCCTCAAAGGCTGGCGATGTGTGTGTGTGTGTGTGTGTGTGTGTGTGTGTGTTTGTACTCACCTAGTTGTGGTTGCAGGGGTCGAGTCACAGCTTCTGGCCCCCGCCTCTTCGCTGGTCGCTACTAGGTCACTCTTCCTGCTCCATGAGCTTTCTCATACCTCTTCTTAAAGCTATGTATGGATCTTGATTCCACTACATCACTTCCCAGACTATTCCACTTCCTGACAACTCTGTGACTGAAGAAATACTTCCTAGCATCCCTGTGATTCACCTGAGTCTTCAACTTCAATTGTGACCCCTTGTTGCCGTATCCCATCTCTGGAACATCCTCTCTCTGTCCATCTTGTCAAGAAGAAGGCTGGAGGCAGAGAATCTGTAGTTTGGAGTTTAGGAGGAGGTGTGGGATTACCAAAACTATTATCCAGAGGGCTGAGGAGGGGTTATTGAGATGGTTTGGACATGTAGAGAGGATGGAACAAAATAGAATGACTTCGAGAGTGTATAAATCTGTAGTGGAGGGAAGGTGGGGTAGGGGTCGGCCTAGAAAAGGTTGGAGGTAGGGGGTAAAGGAGGTTTTGTGTGCGAGGGGCTTGGACTTCCAGCAAGCGTGCGTGAGCGTGTTAGATAGAAGCGAATGGAGACAAATGGTTTTCAGCACTTGACTTGCTGTTGGAGTGTAGGCAAGGTAACATTTATGAAGGGTTTCATGGAAACCGGCAGGCCGAACTTGATTCCTGGAGAGGGGAAGTACAGTGCCGGCACTCTGAAGGAGGGGTAGTGTAAGCATGCCTCTGGCAAGACAGTGATGGAGTGAATGATAATGAAAGTTTTTCCTTGTCGGGCCACCCTGCCTTGGTGGGAAACGGCCTATGTGTTAATAAAAATGAATTTCTTCCTGAAGTTTAAGTAGCCAAGTGACCCCTCCATTCTTCCTTCCCCTTCAATTCTTGCCTTTCCATTCTTCCTCTCTTTTTTCCACTTTTCCATCTATTCTCTCTTATTTTCCTGCTGTAGGCCTACACAACAGGGAGGCCTGCTTTCGGATCGAGCCGCTGGAACGATGTTTCTCATTAGTATTTTTTCATAGCCTCCCGTGATGGCATTTCTTTCACTTTCTCCATTTTTATTCTCCACTATTTCCCTCCTTTATCAACCCCTCTCCTTCCGTTTTCTCCACCCTCTCTCCTATTTCACCATGTCCCATCTTCACTCCTCTCCATTATTCAACACAATACATCGTGAGATTCACGTATTAAATCTGATATCATAACATTTTTTTTCTGCTATTGGGGAAAGATCCTATTTCCTATCATTCTTACTATCCCTCCCTCTCCCCTTCTCTTTCGTCATTCTCCATCTCCTTACTATTCATCAGTTCCGTAACTCTTCTTCCCTCTCGTTCCCTTGTCTAACTTTCCCTCCCTCCTTTCCCCTCTCCCAACCTCCTTCTCTTCAGTATCCTCCCCTCTTTCTACCCTGTATTCCTCTTCGTTTCATCAATATTCTTTTCTCCGCCTCATCACTATCCCTGCCTCCCTCCCCTCACAATCCCTTCCTCCCTTTCATAATTATCCATCTCTCCCTCTCCTTACATCCCTCCATCGCTATCCCCTTCTCACTTTCCCCTATTTCACTTTCACTAGCGATTCATTCCTCTCGTCTTACTCTCCCTCTCATCCCTATTCCATGTTCCCTCTCCCCAATCTCCCTCCTTCCTTTTCCCAATTCTCCCTCTTTCAATAACTTTCTATTCCCAGGAATGAGAACCCATCATGAGTACTGCCGCGCTTATTTCACCGCTGTGTAATAGCGGGGAAACGGTATCGGAGACTCGTACGGTACACACAAACAGGGGCTCCTAATTACACACCGGGCCAGGGTGTTGTTGTACTAGTTTATTGTAGGAGCTAAATTGCCTTAGCTAGATTGGTCTCTATCTCTATTTCTATTTCGGTTTTTCCCCGTTTTTTTTTATACGCCGTTTTTTGTATTTGTTCTCTCTCTCTCTCTCTCTCTCTCTCTCTCTCTCTCTCTCTCTCTCTCTCTCTCTCTCTCTCTCTCTCTCTCTCTCTCTCTCTCTCTCTCTCTTTGTGATGATATAATAATCACCCTTCTCCCCCACCGCAAATATTTACAATCTGCCGGACTTATAACAGGCTCTAAGCTTATTAAAAAGAATCTTGTCTATTGGAGATAACTTTAATCCACTTTCGTTAATAAGCTGTAATCGGAAGAGGAATAGAAGTAGATGGAGAGTAAAGGAGAGCAAGGAAGAGATGAAAGAGTAACATATGCAAGAGTATGCCACACACACACTCACTCACACACATACACACACACACACACTCACACTCTCTCTCTCTCTCTCTCTCTCTCACTGACTCACACGCATATACAACGGGCCTAGGGTCTAATCGACATGTGCCTAGTACAAAATGGTAACTAACACACACACACACGATAAAGCTCTTGAAGCAAGGGAGAGTGGTGTCCTAGTAGCGACCAGCGAAGAGGCGGGGCCAGGAGCTGTGAATCGACCTCTGCAACCTACATATGGCAACCTCATATATGGCAGAAAATGAGGGAGACACACACCTTGATCCCCTCATCAACCTAGGCGTCAACAATACCACCTGATTTGAATTTCATAACAAGAGGGAGAGAGGGTAGAGGGCTGTGTTGTTGCCAGGATATTCCCTCAGAGTCGTCTACAAAGGGAGAAGGGAGGGTGGAGAAAGGGAGTAAGGAATGGCAGTGGGTTGCAAGGAAGGATGAGGAGGGATAGTAAGATAGTCATGCCTAATATTTGTGGAAAAATTCACTTATGTACAGTTCAGGCCAGACATATGTCATATACAGTGTTGTGAACGACTCGTTGGTTAGATTCCTGAAAGGTAAACTCAAATATGATGACTGATAATATATGTAGTGTGTATATTGTTTGTATATGTACTTACTAGTTGTTAAAGGCGCTTGTCGATTGATATTTGGTCTGTTTTGTGTGTATGTGTGTGTGTATATATATATAGTGTGTGTGTGTGTGTGTGTGTGTGTGTGTGTGTGTGTGTGTGTGTGTGTGTGTGTGTGTGGGCGGGCGCGCGAGTGCTGGAAATTTAATCGCGAATTACTCATGGAGAAACTATAACCACGCGAAAAAAATCGCAAGACATTGCTTAGAGCCTTTGAAAGTCCAAAGGAAAAACTATATTACACAATACATGAAAACGAGTCACCGTGGGCGTACAAAATTTATGAACGTTCACACAGAGACCAAAATTCGGGAACTGCTGGAATAAAAGATGAACGGGACTCGCGATGTGTGTTTCAAATGGGGAGGGGGGGGGGGAGTTACTATAAAAATTATGACTCACCAAATATATAAAAAATAAATTGTGAAATGACAAAATATTCCCAAATAGGATTATTTCAGTGTTCCAACATGATGAAATACTAGAGAGATAGATGTTGATAAATAGATAGATACATAAATAGAGAGAGAGAGAGAGAGAGATAAAGACAGAGAGAATCACTCTACTATGTGCTAAACCCCTTCACACACACACACACACACTAGTTCCGGAGCTAAGGGGTATGTCCTACGATGAGAGGTTAAGGGAAATGGACCTGACGACACTGGAAGACAGGAGAGACAGGGGGGATTTGATAACGACATATAAAATACTGAGAGGAATCGACAATGTGGACAGAGACAGGATGTTCCAGAGATGGCAGAGATGTGACACAGCAACAAGGGGTCACAGTTGGAAGTAGAAGACTCAGATGAATCACAGGGATGTCAGGAAGTATTTTTTCAGTCACATAGTTGTCAGGAAGTGAAATAGTCTGGGAAGTGATGTAGTTGAGGCAGGATCCATACATAGCATTAAGAAGAGGTATGATAAAGCTCATGGAGCAGGAAGAGTGACCTAGTAGCGGCCAGTGAAGAGGCGAGGCCAGGAGCCGTGAATCGACCCCTGCAACCACAACTAGGTAAGTACAACTAGGTGAGGTGAGTACACACACACACACACACACACACACACCTACTCTCATGTCATTACCCCTCACTCCCCCTACTCTCATGTCATTACCCCTCACTCCCCCTACTCTCATGTCATTACCCCTCACTCCCCCTACTCTCATGTCATTACCCCTCACTCCCCCTACTCTCATGTCATTACCCCTCACTCCCCTACTCTCATGTCATTACCCCTCACTCCCCCTACTCTCATGTCATTACCCCTCACTCCCCCTACTCTCATTCCATTACCCCTCACTCCCCCACTCTCATTCCCTGCCCTCACTTTATTTTCGTTCCCTTACCCTCATTTTCTTGCCCTCTATCTCTTCACTCCCCTACCCTCATTCCGCTCCCCTCACCCCACTCCCCTTACTCGCCTCTTCCCTCATTTCTCACTCACCTACACAACAATAGATTTCTCCCACACAGGAACAATTCAGTCCCCCACACAAGAACAATTCAGTCCCCCACACAGGAACAATTCAGTCCCCCACACAGGAACAGTTCAGCCCCCCACACAGGAACAATTCAGCCCACCACACAGGAACAATACACTTCTCCAACATATAATACATTGAGCCCATACATTAACTCTCCTTCCCCACATATATGATGCAACTATTCTTCCCTTCTTCCTGCACGTGATTCATTTAGTTCCCTCCTCCTTCTTCTCCTCCTCCTCCTCCTCCTCCCCTTCTCCTTCTCCCCCTCCTTCTCCCAAAAAATAAGATTTTATCTCCCCCTCCCCTCTATACTTCATATTGATGCAGTTAATTTAACCCCTCCCCTCCACTTATATATAAGATTCATTCATTTAGTTTCGTCTTCCTCCTCTAAATAAGATTTAATCCTCCCCTCCCCTCTATACCAAACACTAGATGCAGTTAATTTCACCTCCTCCCCCTCATATATAAGATTTATTCGGTCTCTTCATCTCCCCAGAACATATATTGATTTATTTCCTCCCTCCTCCCCCTACTGTATATGAGATGCATTTACTCTCCCTCCAGAAGATGCCTTTAGAGTAACGTAGGAAATGCATTAAGCCGTCACCATGTGTTTTATTATGTCCCACCCCGAGCCTACCAATATATCGATCACTTAATCAGTTGCAGCATCCAGGTCTTGCAGCATCCCGGTCTTGCAGTATCCCGGTCTTGCAACATCCCGGTCTTGCAGCATCCCGGTCTTCCTTCGTTTGTCTGTATGTCCTCTGTCTTTGCCTGCTCCCTTTCACCACTTTCTGTCTCTCCGCTACAGTCACTATTATTTCATGTCTGTCTCTGAGCATTTCTATCTCCTCTTGTGAATCTTTCAGTAAACTTGTCTGATTTCCAGCTTCAGCAACTCTCTAATTCATTCTGCATGTCTATCCATCTTTATATAAACGAGATATGAACACTTTTATGAATATGCAAATACGACTTAAATTCTTTAAGTCCTCCTCATTCAAACTCTCCCAAGGGTTTTTACTTCATTTCAATCTTTACTAGGCAAGCCAGATGCCTTTCATTCATAACAAGAATAAAGTCTCTCAACGTTCATACTACATCCACGAGCATTCACATTCTCCGGAATAAAAGAAAATGTCTTTTGTTTTTTTTGAGATATTGCATGCAAGAAAAAGGGAATGAAATCTTTGATGTTGCAGCAGCCAGTGAATCCTGAGTGACATACCTGACGCTATTGTCTCCTTGCTGAAGTCTCTCGGTACAACCTAAGAGGTTTCATTGCCTCGTAACCCATCCTGTGTGACTAAATATGATGGTGGAACATAGCTAGCAATAAATGTAGCCATAATATAGAGTATTACATACATAGTGAGGATGTTCTATGCGTAGAATAGGGCACCTGCACACTGTTGGTGTTCGGGTGTACTAAAATTTATCGTAAGAAACATAAATACTGCCTATTTCAACTTATTTTGTTGCTGTAACACTCATGGTTGTAGGGAGAGAATTCTAAGTAGCGTCCCATGGTGATCGAGTGGAAAATTTACACATTTGCAAACATATAAGAACGAAAATATTGAAAAGAGTTTAGTGAATGTAAGTTTTAGTTAAGATTCTTTTGATGAGACAGGAAAACCAGGAAAAGGTTAAAAGGTTTCTATTTTTACACACACACACACACACACACACACACACACACACACACACACACACACACACACACACACACACACACACACACACACACACACACACGAGGCAACTAAGACAACGCAGATGACGTTGGGCTTTAGATGACATTACTGTTGGGGGAAATGACGACACTTGCAACAGAGAATCTTTTCAGTATTAAATTAGACACATGTTCAACACTTAGGTATCTTTATTATGGAACCGTTTCGCCACACAGTGGCTTCATCAGTCCAATACAATAAAGAATTGTGAAAATCAGGAGTTCGAGGTAATCTGTCCCCAGCCTGAAGTTTGACCGATAGTTAGACTGATAGACCCAAGTGCTGCACATGTGTGTAATGTTTCTAGTTGTCGGTTCTCTGAACCATTTTTTTTTCAATCTTTTCAATACATCATTTGCCCAAAACTAGGATTTATCGGACATACAGGAATGAGCAAAGGCACGACCTGACAAGGCAAACGAACACCGTGAGATCAGCCAACCATTACTGCAGGTGCTGGTGTGAGAGTAAATGAGAACAATCTAAGCACTCGTCAACGAAGCGGATATCCTGGGGATCAACGCTGACTCTGCTGTGACTGGGGCGAGTCATGTCATCACTGTTGTTTACATGTCCAATGCTCTTAAAGCGCCCAACTTCGCCAAGCTTCGCCGTTAGCCAAATAACACATATTTTGCAAACAAGACGGGTACGCGTCAGCAATTTACACCTTCGTTAACAACTTCCGTGAGCTATATTATGCATGGAACTACACGCTTTAGGAACATTTTGTTTTTAACAACAGACTTTCGATACATCAAGTCAACTGCAAATAAAAGTTCTGCTCGTTAAAAATATCTCCAACTATATACTCTATGTTTGTTGCTTCATAAAAAAAAAAAACTGTATATTCATTAGCTCTAAAAAGAAGTAGAATTCGAGTATCTAACTTGTAAAATACTCGGGGAAACTCTCCCATTCAAAATCAGGTCAAAAGACTGTGCTTAAAAAAGACAAAAAAAAAATAGAAGAGTAAGGAATGAAGAAGAATATGAGAAAAACATTACAGTAGGGCCCCACAGTAGGTTGGATTCCGGGCTACCGCTGTAAAGTGAAACAGTTTTTTCCACTTTTAAATACATATAAAAGCCTATAACATGTTTACACTATCATATGATAAGTGAGCAATAGAGTTAGGCCTAAAAAAAGGCATATAATACATACATTACTTACCTTAAAATATATTCAACCTTAGCTTATTGGTGAGTGGTGAATATATTAATTGTAAGAGGTCTGAATAAATGAAGAATGGGTATAATTGAAAACCGCTGTATTAGCGAAACCCTGTAAAGTGAAGTGCTGTAAAGCGAAGCCCTCCTGTATTTAGTTCATTAAGGAAGGGGAGTTATTAAACCGCTGAGGTAGTTCAGTCCTCTTCCCCAGACCAGTCGACTAACCCCCCTAGGTACATAATTACTACAACCACACTCTTCAGAGTGGATACTGATGACAAGGACATGACCGGTGCGTGTGCTGAGAATCGATTATGACTACATTGATCATTACATTGATGACTACATTCGGATAAAACGTAAGGAAGAAAAAGCAAGAATGAGCGAATGAAAACCAGAGCGAAATAAATACGGAAGACACAATGTGGGCAGGAGGGCGCTGCTGCAGCGGTCGCGTGAGGAACTAATCCTTACCGTAAACAGATTCGGTGTTTATGAGTCAGCTTTGCGACGTCTACAACCAAGAAACGCAAAAGTTATCAGGAAACATTAAACCTGGGTGAAAATAATTGTTTATTTTATATATTTACATATATAAATTTCGATATAATTACAGAGAGCATTCAGGTACAAATGTTTACACGTTAGTTTCAGGTTCCCAGTAATTTAGTGCAAAATTTTGTATCATTTCACAATACTACTACTACTGCTACTACTACAAATAGAAAACATAATAAATAATATTAAAGGAATAATAATAATAATAATAATAATAATAATAATAATAATAATAATAATAATAATCTAATAATAATAATAATCTAATAATAATAATAATAATATTAATAATCTAATAATAATAATAATAATAATAATAATAATAATAATAATAATAATAATAATAATAATAATAATCTAATAATAATAATAATAATTAAAATAATACTAAGCGCTCATGAACTGATTGGACCTTGCCTTTATGCTTGATATTCTTTATTAAAAAAATTATATATATGCTAGATTAAAAGCCATTAACCTGAAAAAACAAAAATTCTGGTGACGGTTGAACAAATACATATACTCACACACACACACATACGGCTATATGCCCATATTTTGCCCCATAAGAATTTTTTGACCTTGTACCGCTCCATTTGCTTGAATAGAGGTAGAAGGGACTGGGCTAATAGTATAAAGGGATGTCATTCTCGGATCTCTCAGCGACCGAAACACATCAAGTATTATTTACGTTTCTCTAAACAGAAGTAAGAAACATAAGTAATATTTTTGCTCTGAGATTTTTTTTTGTAGGTTTCGAATCCACTGTTTTGGGTCCGAGGTTCATCCTTCCATAACAACGAGATTGAATCAATGTTTGTCAGCGCATTATACGTGAAAAATATTATTGAAAAAGTTTTAAGCAGAAGAAAATATAAAATTAAGTCGTGTGAAGAGGGAATATATAGTCAGTGAGAGGTAGTGTGTGTGTATAAGAGAGAGAGAGAGAGAGAGAGAGAGAGAGAGAGAGAGGGGAAGAGAGAGTATTCAGCAGGGACGTAACGCTCATTGTATCCAGATCAAAGCAAGTGCCGAAAATCCCATGTGTCCTCCGATGAATTCAGCGCTGCTGACGGAGGAAGCGGGACACAAGCGTCGACTGGAGACTAAGGCCGATTCACCGGCTCGATTAGAACGGGAATATCCACCTGACGAGCGGCGGGTAGGGAGGGAACTGTACACACCGTCTGATCCTTATCCCCCAGGGTGTGAACACAAGCATCGACTCCAATGTTCTTCCTAAACGCCAATCTTGGTGCACACAGCGGCCTCCTGACGGCGGCGCGAACTCATTTAATATTAACACGTCCTTAACCTTCCCAAGTCAACTTGAGCAAGTAGAGACATTTCCCGAAAGAGGGACGAACTTTGATTTGGAGACCGCGTCGGGAGGTGGTGGTTGTGGGTTGGGCCCTGGAGTGGTTGCTGGGTGTTAGGGAGAGTGGGGAGGGGAGAATGGGAGTTCTCTCTCCCTTTCCCCGTCTCTCTCTCTCTCAACCATTCCCCCACCTACTCCCTACCCAACACCAGCAACAAAGCGCTACTGTGGCAGGGACAAAAGATCAACCTTGGTCCGCGGGGAGCTGGTCCTGTCATGGTAGGCAGGAAGATTCCCTTGTAATATTTACTCACCCACACCTCTGAGCGTCCTCCCCCCTCCTCCCACACTACACAGAGGACGCCAACACCCTCCCTCCTCCACACTCACACCCTTCTTCTACACCCATTTTCTTCCTTCATCCTCCTACACCAACTCTCTTCTTACACCCTCCTTACACATCTTTCTCACCCAGCCTCTCCCCGCATACCAACACTTCCTCAACAACCACACATTCTCCCTACAACGACGCATCTTCCCTACAACCACACATTCTCCCTACAACGACGCATCTTCCCTACAACCACACATTCTCCCTACAACGACGCATCTTCCCTACAACCACACATTCTCC
The DNA here is from genome assembly GCA_009830355.1 of Cherax destructor. Taxonomy (NCBI): domain Eukaryota; kingdom Metazoa; phylum Arthropoda; class Malacostraca; order Decapoda; family Parastacidae; genus Cherax; species Cherax destructor. The sequence continues at coordinate 130,907 of WNWK01003841.1, forward strand.
CTACAACGACACATCTTCCCTACAACCACATATTATCCCTTCAACGACGCATCTTCCCTACAACCACACATTCTCTCTTCAACGACACATCTTCCCTACAACCACACATTCTCCCTTCAACGACACATCTTCCCTACAACCACATATTCTCCCTTCAACGACACATCTTCCCTACAACCACATATTCTCCCTTCAACGACACATCTTCCCTACAACCACACATTCTCCCTTCAACGATACATCTTCCCTACAACCACATATTCTCCCTTCAACGACACATCTTCCCTACAACCACATATTCTCCCTTCAACGACACATCTTCCCTACAACCACATATTCTCCCTTCAACGACGCATCTTCCTTACAACCACATATTCTCCCTTCAACGACACATCTTCCCTACAACCACATATTCTCCCTACAACGACGCATCTTCCCTACAACCACATATTCTCCCTACAACGACGCATCTTCCTTACAACCACATATTCTCCCTACAACGATGCATCCTCTCTACAACCACACATTTTCCCTACAACGACGAATTCTCTCTACGACCACACATTCCCTCCACAACAACACCCCATCTCATCAGATAATTACATCTCTTGACTGAGTTTCCCGTTGCAATGCAATAAAGGCACCCCATATTATATTCTCATATTAACCTATTGAATTATGCTCCATGAGGCTAAATAATTTCGAAATTATATTTAATATTAACCAACATCAAAACATCAAAGATGTTATTAACCTTTCAAATATAATTTTAGAATCGAAATGGACGATATCATCATGTTTTTGTATGACACAGGAGCCATTTTTGAAGATATGACACAGACAACAGTAATGACACTGTGCCGCAGGCACCAGTAGTTACATTAAAACACAGGTAGTGGTAGTGAGTTTGACACAAGACTGTATACGTATATGACACGTACAGTTTGTCACGTACAGATGACTTGGTTCATCCATAACACCTCTGAAACTACACAATGACGCCTCTGATGTTATATATATATATATATATATATATATATATATATATATATATATATATATATATATATATATATATATGTATATGCCCTTACACTGAACATTACATAAAAGAGACTTCTCATATTTGAGAGAGAGAGAGAGAGAGATTGAGAAAGAGAGAGAGAGGAAGGGCACGCAGCTAAAAATAAAGCAATTACATCATTTTCTTCATGAATTAAAAAAAAACATAACAAAAATCTATTTTAATATAGTTTAGAAAATATTTTACCAAGCATTGTTCACCTCGCATAAAGCCACATGAATTTTGAGAAAAATTTCAATGTGTTTCAATATTTTTTAAATTTGTTATAATTTCGGTTTTATAATAATGATAATAATGATAATAATAATAATAATAATAATTATTATTATTATTATTAAAATTAATATTTATGTATTAAGCATTATTATCATTTTATTGCTAAAAGACGTACAGTTATAACATTTTTTTTTTCAATAAAGATATTGAGTGAAAATTATGTCTACAATAGTTTTTTTGTAAGTCCTGTGTTTCGATTTATTTTTGTTTATGAGATGTTGTAATGTTTGTAACAACACATAACCCATCGTGTCATTAACTGTAACATTGTTAACATAAATCTGCAGCATAATTTTAACATATTTTAACATGAATACAAGGCCTATAAGGCTTTCTATTTAGTAACTAATTCATCGATTTATCCTTAGAGAATTAAGCTGAGAAGAATGAGAAACGACTCCAAAAATGAGACTGTAGCGACGACTGTGCATGAGAAATAATACGAGGCGGAAGTCATGGGTTGGGAAAGAAGGGCATTTTGCTGTTTCTCAAAATGTGGCAATGAAATTGTTACTCGATATATGATAGTGACATTGTGGTAACAAAAGCCTATGTATGTTTCTCTGCCTCACATGAGTTGCATTTATGAGGTAAATAAAGAAGAAATCGCAATTAAACCCGTGATTGCAAATATGGAAAAAATACCTTGTGTAAAAATAGTAAATTAAATGTGAGTGCTTTCATGTGCTTACCCACACATCTTCAGAGGATATGTGTATAAGCACTTTATTTCCTAATTTCACTGTGGTATTTTTTTTTTTGTGCGGGGAAGACTTCAGTAAGGCGATAAGAATATTATTAAGCATTGCACTGTGACTTCAGCAGCTACTGCATCTTCAAAGGCTTCGTCACAGCATGACTGGACGTACCAATTACTTCTACAGTACTGCCTCTCACTGAGGGCATATCCTGCACATAGTGGAAAACGAATACCACACTAACACCCTCATTACAGTATCACCACTACAGCAGCAACACCAGCACAGCAGCACCACCACAGCCACACCACCACAGCCACACCACCACAGCCACACCACCACAGCCACACCACACTTGTGTGAGTTGACGAGGTTAACAAGGCGACGACAGTTCCTCACTGCGGGTGACTTAGGAGCCTCTGAGAGTATTGTGGTAGCGGTCCACCTCTCGTAGTCACCTCTTATAGTGTATTATGGTGGACCAGGGTGAGGTAGAATGTGAGGGAGAGAAGAGGGAATGTGGGGGTGGAGATGGAGAGAAGATGGAAGGTGAGAAGGGAAATGGAGAGATGGAGAAGAGTGGGGAGAAAAGATAGGGTGAAGGAAGAGGTAAATGGGAATATGGAGATACAAGAGGGAGATGAAGAAGGGAAATATGAATGTGGAGATAAAGTGGGGGAGGAATTAAAAGATGAAAGTAGAAAAGAGGGGGAAAAAATGTCAGGATGGAATAAGGAGAGAGAAGGATTAAAAGAATGGAATGGTGGATGAAGAAGAGGAAAAATAAATAAAAGAATGTGAGTGTAGAGGAGGAAGAAGAGAAAAGAAAAAGAGAGTCATAGAGGTATAGTAAATAAAATTGCAAAAGAGACAAAAATATTGGAAAAGGTAAGGGAACAATAGGGAATACATGGGAAGTGGAAAAGAAGAGGGAAGTATTACAGAGAAAAGAATAGTGTAAAAATATAGTTTTTAAAAAAGATTGAGAAAGAGAGAGAGAGAGAGAGAGAGAGAGAGAGAGAGAGAGAAACGAGGTAATTCCTACCACAGAGGGTTAATTCACATACGCCTGAGTCCGCCGTAATTACAATCTTACATATTGAGATACAGCTATTCTCTCTTCTCTCTCTCTCTCTCTCTCTCTCTCTCTCTCTCTCTCTCTCTCTCTCTCTCTCTCTCTCTCTCTCTCTCTCTTTCAGGACTATGCTTCTTTCAGTGAAGGATTTCATTCACGGAGACAGTCACAACGGTTTTCATTCAACGGAGACAGTCACAAGGTTTCGGTCATTTGACTGAGGCTTTCTACCATAAATATACATATTATTATTATTATTATTATTATTATTATTATTATTATTATTATTATTATTATTATTATTATTATTATTATTATTATTATTATTATTATTATTGTTGTTGTTATTATTACTATTACTGGGTAACGCTAAGTGCATAAGGGGTAACATAGTGCTTAATGAAAGTTAAGGACAACTTCAATTCCTTTGATCAAGAGCTCTTCACGTTATACGTATGACATAATGGGTCTCCAGGAACGTTTCTCTCTTTTTTTTCGCCTCCCTCCAGAAGCCATCATTTCATCTTAAGGAATAAATTAGACCCTGTGAAAGTTTTCCAGATAATGACTCCATTCTTTATTTCACGTAAACTGGAAGTGTATATATCAATCCAGATAGTAAATGGAATTAATTGCTTGGGTGGGGAGAGAGTGGGGGAAGGAGTGAAGAGGAAGTGGTAGGGGAGGAAGTGAGGGGAGTTTGGTGAGAAATATGATTTTTTTTTTTAAAGCTGATGCTCCTTTACTATAGGCTCGAAAAAAATCATAGGGAGAAAACTTTTAGGTTTTGTGTTCGAGAGGAGATAAACAAAAATTCACGATCAGGAAAAATAAAACACACAATATCGTGGGTGAAACAACTCCCAATTAACCTGAAGTTAGAAGAGAAAAACTTATGTGACGACGTTTCGGTCCTTCCTGGAGCCTTGACTGATATGTCGCCAAAAAATCGAGTCAGATCAAGTTGAGTACAAATAGGGCGCGAGTCTGTCTCGAGTTCAACAGACGAAGGATCGAGCCTCAACCATGTCTTGCGTTGAATGACCCACTTGGGTTTAACGCTTAACATAAATAATAATAATAATAATAATAATAATAATAATAATAATAATAATAATAATAATAATAATAATAGAGTATAAGTGCAGGTTACAGTGTTTGTAAAACTGTCATCATTTACTGCCAATTATGTTTTATCTGTAAGTTAATTATCAGTACATTTATGGGGAAGTGTTAAATCTGTAGGAATACTATCTTAAATATTACTAATACTAACTTAATTCTTACTAATATAATTCTAGCTTGTTCTATTTGTTTTCAAGAATTTTATCTGATTTAATTAGAAAAAATCATCCCTTTCTTAATGGATAATCATATTTTAATTTTTTTTGGGATAATATTCCCTCTCCTTCCTTCCAACCAGCCACCTCTACCTTGATACCAAAAACTACCCCTTTAATTACTTTTTCAATTACATTGTACTACTCGAATTATATTAGCTCATTTTTGCTCCTCTGGTCTAATTCAATCTCAACTTTCGTCTCGGTTTTCTCATACCCTAAAATCAAAAGGGGAAAAAAATGTTAGAAAAAATGTATAATTTGGTGATGTCCTCGGCCTTTCACCCCCAAATTGGTAGTGATAATCTGGCGCAGTCTCGTTCCCCCTTGGTAATTATTGTACCCTGGGTTGTTAAATGGCTTTCTTAGTCGAGGTCAGACATTACCAGGGGCGCCTTTTAGCCTGTGCCTCAGCCTGGCTGCCTTTTAGGACGTGATCATTGATGCGAACACAAACACACACACACACACACAGTAACTTCTACATTCTCAATTCTCATATTTACAAACACACGTACCATTTCTCATTCACTCTCCTCCTCACTCCTCCTCCCCCTCCTACCCTTTCTCCTTCCTTCCCTCTCTCTCCCTCTTTAACCTACATTATTCTCATCTTTAACCATCCATATCTGTCAACCTGTCTAAGACGAATGGAATGAAATTGGTCACTTGGGCTGAGAGATCAACTGGATAGGGAGAATGGCAAAAAAAATGATTCACATATATAGGGTTTAACTTAGACGAGGGAGTATTCGCCTGGTAGAGAGGAAAGGAGAAGCTGTTATATATGACAATAGATAAATTTGGAATGAACTAGGGAAGGAGAGGACAAAAAAAAATGAGGGGAAAACGGAGAACAGAAGGGTAAGGAAGTGGCAGAAAGGCAGAGAGGGACATAGGAAAGAGGGGCAAAGAAGGAAGGAGGAAAGAAAAGGCAGAAAAGACTCACTATTTATTCCCACCTGATAGGAAGGTAAAGAAATCTTTCTCATCAGGTTCATTTGTTAAGGAGAGAGAGAGATGAGAGGGATAGAGAGGGGAAGGAACATCTTACCCATGAAGCTCAGCAGCCGGACAAAAAGGAAGGAACTGAAGTTGGAACACGAGGCAAGGGTTCGTGGAGAGGGATAGAAGATGATTTAAAATTACGATGGACGAAAAGATATTTATTTTCTCCTCTGTACTATAAAACACTTACCCACCCTCAAACACACACACACACACACACACACAAAATGGAGAGGGACATAATGTTTCAGAGATGAGACACAGCAACAAGTGATAACAGCTGGAAGCTGAAAACTCAGGTGAGTCATAGGATGTTAGGAAGCATTTCTTCAGCCATAGAGTTGTCAGGAAGTGGAACAGTCTTGAGAGTGATGTAGTGGAGGCAGGATCCATACACAGCCTTAAGAAGAGGTTCGATAAAGCTCATGGGGAAGAGAGAAAGTGGACCTAGTAGCGACCAGCGAAGAGGCGGGGCCAAGAGCTATGACTCGACCCCTGCAACCACAACTAGGTGAGTACAACTTTGTCAGTACACTCACACACACACACACACAGGAGCTGAGACTCGACCCCCTGCAACCACATATTAGTTAGTACATACACAAAACACCCTAAATCATCAAAAAATAATTACTATCATACTAAAGAAAAAAAATACGATTTTTTCACCTTAACACTAAAAGTTTTACTTAAAAATTCACCGAGGTCTCGGGAGACATCCTGGTGATTATAAAATCCATGCCTGTCTCTAAATGGTTATTGCCGAGAGAACACCATTAAAATTAGTACCAGCCAAAGGCACGCAACACGTCATAAGTTTTCGGGAAAAAGGTCTAGTTTCCACTTGAAGAGTACTGAATCCTGTGCAGCATGTTTCCCGTCTGTAGAGCCCATCAGTTTGCCCCTTTCAGAAAGGACAGTCACCAGTAGCACTCAGAAGAGTTTCAGAAAGGGCTGAGTAAAGCAGAGAGACACAGAGAGAGAAAGTGTAAGAAAATGAGTGGGAATTTATAGCTTAAAATTTTTTTATAGACAAATTCAAGACATCAGCTGTGTCCTACTACCCTATTTCAAGTGACAATTATATAGTGGGAGGAACAGCTAGCTAACTCTCTCCCTAATATTATTCAGCATCACATGGAACAAGTTTCATGCATTAATGTAATCTGTCAGCTGCCTGACTTGACTTTGGGTTCAGTAGCTGAGAGAACTAGTGGAAAAATTATTAGAATCATTATTTTTGGTTATAATTAGAAGCCACTTTGATGAGTTATTTGATTTAGTCACAATGATTCACAAGGGATCGTCCAAGCTAAGCAAATTTATTGAACCATGATACAGAATATGATACTGTTTACTGGATTTTCAGTAAGGCTTTTGATAAGAGTCCCACACAGAAGATTGTTAAAGAAAGTGGCAGCACATGGTATTGAAAAAAAAATATCTATTCTTATGTCATGAAAGGAGGGGTAAAAAGAGGGAGTGAAGAATAAAGAGGCAGAGCAAGGAATGAAGGGCCAGAGAGAAGTGAGGTAGGAAGGGCAAAAGAAAATGAGTCAAGAAGGAAGAGACAAAGAAAATGAGTGAGGAAAGGAGGGAGGGACAAAAGAGGAAGTGAGGAAGGAAGGGAGGGATAAAAAATGAAGTGAGGTAAGAAAGGACCAGAAAGTGAGTGAGAAAGGAAGGGAGGGACAAAAAAAGGAGTAAGGAAGGTAGGGAAAAAAGGGAGTGAGGAAGGAAGGGAGGGACAAAAAAGGGAGTGAGGAAGGAAGGGAGGGACAAAAAAAGGGAGTGAGGAAGGAAGGGAGGGACAAAAAAAGGGAGTGAGGAAGGAAGGGAGGGACAAAGAGAGGGAGTGAGGGAGGATGGGAGGGACAAAGAGAGGGAGTGAGGGAGGTACCTCGGTACTACATCATGGGAGCCGCCACTGCCCACTGATGGATCACTGCAGGGCCCTCTGGCTCTCTCAGGGCCCCACACTCATCCCTCACCACCGTGAAATCTTCGCCATTCTACGCTCTCCTGCTTGGCCTGTGGGGGTCCCTGGCAGACTGGCGGAGCTGCTCCCTGCACGGTATTGTGGCACTGTCTCCCTTCCATCCACTGCCATCTGCTCTGCCACCTGCCTGCCCTCTATCTTGACCCCTGTTCTCTCTCCTTCTGACATGATACCTACCCCTCCCACACGTCCACCTATCTACCTACTCTCCCACCAACCTACCTACCCACATTAAATTTAAGATAGAGCAAAAATCTTGGGGCATTGGCTTAAGCCGGTTGGAGACTTGGACCTGCCTCGCATGGGCCAGTAGGCCTGCTGCAGTGTTCCTTCTTTCTTATGTTCTTATACTCTTCTCTGACTTCCAGACAAATAAAGCCGGTTATTTTATTTCATTAGCTCCGTCACAAAATGCTTTAAAAAACAATTTTGGAATACCTAAAGGAAGTCGTTTGATCCTAAATTTCCAGTCAAGAAATTCCAGTCATTTTGGCTAATATTGTATATAAATGGTATACAATACGGAGAAGATTAAGAATTAAACACATGTGTAACATATTGCACATGTGTCCAATTCCTATATTTTAATATCTTGAAGCCTTAGTACTTTCACCCTTAGTACTTTCTGGGTCGACATATCAAGCCTAAGATCAGATTCCATTTCCTTCAGAAAATTGCAGTCATACAAATTCAACATCAGTGCCTCCAGAATTTATATTATTTTTGATGCAATGGTTCACAATTTCTCTGACATATAGCATCACTCTAACCTCTTTCTCATTATCTTTTTATTGCTTGGAATAATTAAAAGTCCTGTATGTGGCTGACGACAGGCATGTCTCCACTCTTCAAGTTAAGCGTCATGTGGTTTTTTGATATTTCTAGATTTCTTGTAATTGTAGTTTACTTCGTTTATCTTTTGCCAAACGCTATGACAATTTGTATACTAAATGTAGAGGAAGTTTTCCCTCTCTATGACATACCTCCATTCGTCTGTTTTTCTCATCTCTCTCTCTCTCTCTCTCTCTCTCTTTCTCTTTCTGATCATGCATTGTTTTTTATTAATTTTGGGCTTTTCATTATTACCCTATTCACTTTTTTTTATGCTTGGTATGTTTCATATTTATGTAGTTTACAAGTAAACCGTTTCGTTTTTCCTGCTAACCCTTCCTCTACATGTTTACCTTCCCACCAATCCGCCTACCCCCTACGTAGCTACCTATCAAATCAAGCTCACCTCTTTACACAACTATGTAACCAGACACCTATCAAGCCTCCTACCTACTCTCCTACCTTGCCACCTACCTACGCACCTACCTCGGTACCTATCGACTCTCCGTCCCTCGCCATCTGTCTGCCCCCTTCCCTGACCTCCGACCCTCGTATTCTATCACCTTAGAAACTTAATACAATGAAGTTGATGATTGATGACCACGAGCAACGTAATCATTATATACAAAAATTATTAATGGTATTGCTGTTATGTCTCACTACCACCGCTAACGCTGCTCAACGCCAACACCACCAATCACCATTAACACCACGAAACGTCATCAACGCGACCACACATTACCAACACCAATCTTCATCAACACCAAACCTTATCATCAACAC